>VURO01047500.1:0-17037 GCA_015108175.1 Pelvicachromis taeniatus | reverse complement strand
CATTTAGAAACAAATCTTTGGATACATCAGAAACTTTAGAAGTAAATTACTTTTAAAAGTGTAGTCAAGCCTCTGAATTCTTACTATTAAACTTATTTTTAGCTACATAGCATGTCTTTCATGTCCCCCGTGTGCCCACCCCACCCCCCTCACCGTACCTCCAGCAACACCACACATATCTGTTTGACACACTGGATGATGGCCTCAGGGGCCCCTGAGATCGTCACTGCTCTCTCAGTGGAGTTGGGGAGCATGTCTCCTGCCACCTGGACCTGAGCTCCTGTGGACTGGAGGCAAGAAGGAGACATTAGAGAAAAAAAATTAATCTCATTACATGACCCTGCATCCCTTCAAACTGAACAGAAACCGATATGGGAGAGCAAAATGAGCTCTGAGGCTTGGAGCCCTGCACACCGGAGATTATGCAAGACTGGAAGCTTAAAAGGAAACTACACGAACCACAAATGTGGGATTTGGGAAGCTTACATGGGAGCAATATGAGGGATAAATATGAGAGTATTCTCTGGCATTGTCATTATAAAAAAAGCATGATTGCTTTTATGTTTATAGACATTGTTAGGATGGAAAATGTGCCGGCACCTCTCTCATTTCTTTGATTTTGGAGCCTCCTTTGCCGATGAGGGATCCGCACTGGCTGGCCGGGACGACGAGCCTCAGGGTTACGGGGGGTTTGCTGGTGGCCGGGCTGTTGCTCATGGAGTTGATTATATCCTGCAGAGGAGGAAAGGCCACATTTTGTCAGATGCGATGACTTTAACAGCATTTTTCTGTCTGTGAAGCAGAGGCTTTGTAATAAATCCACCTTCATGGTTCTTAACGCACCGTCATCGCTTTAAGAAAACTTTGCTTCGGCACAAAATGACCTTTAAAAAGCTAAAATGATGTTTACTTTTTGGCAATAACATCTCTTCACACTTTTAAATTGCTGCTTTTATTCACATTTTTCTAATAAACAGAGCTAAAGCCTCAGTATTTCAATATGATGCTACTTTTAAGTTGATCATTTTATCTGTTGGCTATAATTACAATATTTTCCACCTAATCCTATTTTATAATGTACCGTACAGCTAGTGTCCAGCAGTAGAAACTGACCAGAGCTGTATTATTAATATGATGCTATTTAATGATGTAGCACTAACAGAAGGTATCCTGTCGAGATGACGGCGCATATATTTTGTGAAAAAATTAGATCAAGATTTTGAGATATGAGCCCTTTTCTGCTTAAAACAAATTTGGCTGACAGAGCAGTAAGAGAGTGTCACTGAAGCATATAATCCAAATACACCAAAAAAGGTTGGTGACCCCTGGTGTAGAGAGTGTGAAATCCATGACTCCTAAAAAAATAAAAAGTCAATTTTATATGAATAGCTTCTCATTTTGAAATATTTTCAGTTAAATAGAGCATTTAAATGATCACCGACGACAGCACACAGAGCCAACACAACATTTATTTTAATGGGGGGTTGTAAAAGTGCAAAGTACAGTACTGACTAGCACCTGTCATTAAAGGAGGAAAAGACAGATGTTTCTGCAATTTGTCAAAAACGTGTTTCAAACTAAACATTTTACTGTTATTATACCAGCAAAGACTGTAGAGTGTAATTTAATCATTTTCATTTTTTTTCACTTTTTTTTGTAAATCTCATGGATAATTGATGAAAAGTCTTATTTTTAGCATTAAAACTATGATTTAGATTAAAGAGTCTGCACATGCTGCTGAATTAACCATTACACGTACATTAAAAATAGATTTTTTTGGTAATTACCACTACTGTTAATGTAGAGCAGCTGTGACATAAACCTTACATGTGGTGGTGATCTAATATTATGGTAAGCGTTGTATGCGGGTGCCTTCACACTTACTTTACACAGGATTCAGCCGTAATCGATAAACCTTAACTACACAAATATGTGAGCGTAGCTGAGCGACAGAGTTAAACAAAACCACGCGACTGTGTTTGTGTCGAAGTACGACAACTGACCCTGAGATTTCCACACTTTACACTTAAAGCAGCACTTGTGTGCAGCGCGGGAATCACAAGTGCTCGAGTCGATCTGCTGTGTTGCGGAGACACTTGGCTCGGTCCGGCTGAAAGTATGCTGATACGGCACCCAGATCAAAACACAGCACTGGCCCACTTTCAGAGGGTGTTGCAAGGTTAGATCAGCACATTTCTGTCCTACATATCAGGGCCAAAGCTGCTTTGTATTCCATCTGAAAATGAGTCAGTACAGGTGCTAAAAGCAGGCCAGTGGTGCTGGATATGCTCAAGTACGGTCACCCTCAGAGGCACATACAGAGTTTGGACTCCTTTTCTTCATTTGAGTTGCAGATGATTAAGGTCTTTGCAAACCTTTTATTGTATTTTAATTTATCGACCACCTGGACCTGCCGGAGTCTTTCTAACTGAATTTAACGACCTCCTGACATCCATTATTAAATTGGAGAAGGTTGTGTTGCTGAGAGATCTAAATCTGCAATATGGCTAGTGACGTCATCACTATCACAGAGTCTTTTAACTTTAGGTAGCATGTTTCTGGCCCTACACATATAAAGGGTTCACATTGTTTTCTCCCTGGGTTTATATATAAAAGATGTGTGTGTGTGGAGGATGTCCACGCGAGTGACCGTAGCTGCATATTCTTTAATTTGTCATTTTATTTGGATCCTCCGGCTCCTAAACTGATGATTCAAAGGCGAATTATAAACCAGGACGCTGCTGAAAGGTTCTCTGCCATGTTTGATGCTGACATGACTTTCAGTGATGTGGACTCACTTGTTTCATCTTTTAATAATCAGTGTAACTCTATTTTAGACATAGTGGCACCTCTGATAAAAAGTACCATCCTATGTTTGAAATCTCATCCTTGGATAAAAGAAAATATTCATAATTTTAGGAGATACTGTCACAAGCTAGGACGTTTGTGTAAGGCTTCCAAGCTTGAGGTTCACAGGTTACATCTTAAAGAATGTATTTTCTTACTAAATGACATGTGGAAAAATGCCAGAACACAGTATTTTGTACACGTTATAGTTTCATATCTCTCCATCATCTTCTCAGTATCAAGCTTACAATTTGCTCACCTTTGGTACTTGGTCCTCCTTTAATCCTGTTACATTACAGGACATCAGGGCTTTGCTTGGTCATATAAAACCGACTTCAAGCTCCCTTGATGTCTTTCCTGCCTCATTTTTCATTAGTGTGTTTGACTCTATTGGCCCCCGTATTGTGGAAATATTAAATATTTCTCTTCATGCTGGCTCAGTTCCCAGCTTCTTTAAACAAGCTGTTGTTGAGCCAATATTAAAGAAACCTTGTTTGGATCCATCCCTTCCAAACAGTTACAGGCCGATATCCAAATTGCCTTTTCTATGAAAGATCTTGGACAAAACAGAAGCAGAACAACTGAACTATTTCCTGGAGAAAAATGATGTCATGGACGTTTTCCAGTCTGGATTTTGCAAATTGCATTTCACTGAAACGGCTGTACTTAAAGTATCGAGTGACATCTTGATGGCAGCAGACTCCTGGCTGGATTACTGGCGTTATTTTAAAATGGTTCATGTCATATTTATCTGAAAGATCCTTTACTGTTCGTATGAATCAAGTGATGTCCGAATCAACAGTTCTGCCTTGTGGGGTACCTCAGGGATCTGTCTTGGGTCCAATTCTCTTCCTGCTTTATATATTCCCCCTAGGCCAAATTAATCTCTATGCTGATGACATTCAGTTATACTGTTCTTTTAAAGTCTCTGAGTTGTATAAATTGTCTAGTTTAAGTAATTGCCTGACAGAAATCAAGCAATGGTTAAACAACAACTTCCTCCAGCTAAACTCTGATAAAACAGAAACTTTAATTATTGCTCCAGACCACATGATCTCAGAAATTAGGCAGCATATCAGCTTCTTAGACCCTCCTGTTACATCGAGCCTTAGAAACCTCGGAGTCATATTTGACAGCTCGATGTCGCTTGAGCAACATCTAAACTGCTGATCCAGAACTGTTTTTATCATCTAAGGAAAATCCCAAAAACTCAGACTAATGCTGTCAAAGGCTGTACTTGAGATGAATTTGTGCTTTTATTTCTTCCAGTTTGCATTATTGCAGTGGTCTTTTTACTTGTTTTAACAAATGAGCTTTAAATCATCTTCAGACTGTGCAGAATGCTGCAGCACGACTCTTAACAGGCACCAACAGAAGATCTCATATCACTCCAGTTTTAGC
Source organism: Pelvicachromis taeniatus (assembly GCA_015108175.1). Taxonomy (NCBI): domain Eukaryota; kingdom Metazoa; phylum Chordata; class Actinopteri; order Cichliformes; family Cichlidae; genus Pelvicachromis; species Pelvicachromis taeniatus. The sequence continues at coordinate 12,789 of VURO01047500.1, read as the reverse complement.
CTCCCTTCACTGGTTCCCTGTAAGTTTTAGGTTTCATTTTTAAATTTTACTTCTAACCTTTAGGGCCCTACATGGTCAAACTCCCCCGTATATATCTGACCTGAAAAGAGGAAAATGGTTCAAATGATGTGATGTGAAATCAGTGCTTAAATAATACTAAGTTTAATAGTGTTGTAAAAACTGATTCTTTGTGGTGTCAAATAATAAACTGTACCTCTTCAAACTTGTAGGCTATCATGGCGAAGGCCTTGAAAATGGCATCTGTTGGCCCAGTGATGGTGACTATCCGTTCAGGGCAATTCCCCTCTGAGATGTTGATACGGGCGCCGCTCTGTAGAGCGAAAGAGAGAAATAAAAGCATTAAATATGTGATTAAAGGACAGAAGTAATTAACAAGAGTCTGAGAAAAATTTCATCTTACGTCTTCACGCATTTTCTTCACCGTCTCTCCTTTCTGGAAGCAAAGGAGTGAAAGAGCAGTGACATATTTTGTGCGTTTCCCACAGGCGTTATCATGCTTTACATGCTCTGCTTGTTGTGCTTGTGATAAATACCTTGCCTATGATGCTTCCAACCTCCTGCAGAAACAACCGAAAGAAATGTTAGACGCCACGGGCTCCTTGAAATTAGTTTTTTTTTTCTCTCCGTTCTTTTTACAGATAAATGGAAACAAAAGCAGAATAAGAAAAGTCAAGTGTGGATTCATGTGTTTGCACCTTGCCGTGCATCAGCAGCCTGATGGTGAGGGTCACATTCAGTCCACCTTCTGATTGGACCTTAATGGGCTCCATGTCGGGATTGGATGTGAAGGAAGGGGCGTGGTCACGTGACAGAGGAAGTCGAGGGCCAATGCGAGTGTGATGGTAGAGTCAGCCAACCGGTCACCTGCCAGGTAAAAGAAGCACAGACATGCAGAAATGCCGGATGCTTCCATTTGAATTTGTTCTGCTTGAGTTAGTGTAGGGCAGCCATCCCCAAATTTAAATTTGACCTATCAGAGCACTTTCTACAACACACACTGTAAAAAAATGGTAAATGCCAGTAAATTCTACTTTTTTGGGTAAATTTTGATGTGTGGTTAAAAGCCACCGGAAAAACAATCTGCAAACATTGATATTTTATTTCTATTTATTAATTTAAACAGGACAATTCATGTTTGACATGGATATAATACTGATGTGCTGCACAAACACTCAAATCCTGTGTTGGGCTCTTACGTCCACAATGAACAAACAAGATTTAAAGCAGTCAGTTACGTAAAACCACAATACTGTGTAAATACAAGCTACAATAGAGACACTACATTTTTCTAATATTTGCAAGATACAGAAATGATTTTTTCCTAGTTATGAAACTAACTTTTAACCAGCCTTCACTGTGAAAGATTTAATATCTGTAATCAATGTGATGTGGGAAATTTCTTGAAATTAAACATTACATTGTACTGTATTTTTTATAGTTGTTCTCCTTTTACAATCCTCTGGTGAGTTTTAATTCGTTCCATGAGAGGAATAAAAATAGTCCTTAGATTTAAGTGCCTACAAAAAAGTGTACGTCGTAAAAGGAATTAAGCGAAAATATTTTAGAAGTCTGTCAAAAATGTGTTTAAAACTTCTAATTATTTATTTTATTGTCACATCATTATTATTATTATTAATAAACAATTTATATTTAGTAACAATAATTTAGTAATAATATAACGACATGGCTTATTTGTTGTGGTTTTACATTTAAAAATGTAAAAATGCAGCTTAGCTGCAGTGCTTTCTTGGCCCACTGGGGGCCGCTGTCGGACAGAGTTTGAGTGCTTTACTTTTTGTTTTGTTTATTGGATCCAAACCATGCAAGTCTAAAGCCGTAGACATTTATAGGCTTCACCTTACACTTTTATAAAAGTGTAGGACTGCATCTGCATTCTGTTTGGGACCTGGTTCATTATGCAGACTGTGTAAAATCACTGGGAAATGTACATTTAAAAATACCACAAACGTGGTTACATTCAGCATTTTTCTTGACTGTGTGCCTCATTTGTTCTTGCTAAATTTGCAAATGTCATAAAAAAAGATGTAATTTAACAAAATGGATGTGAACTGCAGTTTATGGCAAGCGTCACTCAGACGTCAGTAAAAACCAAACAAAACAAAACTGGATTTATTGTCGACTATTTTTAGCCGTGGATTAATCCACGCTCAATCTCTGTGGGACTGAGTGAAAATAAACAACAGGCTATTTGCTCATAATAATTGTCAAACAGGCTAGTACAACGGTGTGGCTCAAATATGAGTTTTTAATAGTCTTCAGAGGTGCCATATGCAGATTATCGGGCTTTTAATGTCACTGATTTTTGTCTTTTCTTACGAAAAACTGGGATTAGCAACTTTTTTGTGCAGGTTTTGTGACACAAACCTCAACTGTTTTTTAAAAATGACCAGTACCCACTGCACACACAGAGCCATAGATAGGAGAACATCTTGTTATTCCCTCCTTAGGAATTAAATACATTGGTAATATTATAGAATACATGAAACAATAAGTGCTCTCCTGATCTGCTGCAATAAAAGCAGTTGAAATGTAGGTCAGCATATGTCTCCGCAGTCACGAGATGAGCCATCAAACAGCATAGCGCCATATTTATTTTTATCGAGCCCATTTCAGGAGGATCACCTCTAATTCTGCCTGACAAGTGATGTAATGACTCAGGCGGGACTTGTAGTGACGAGAGCGAACACAAGATGTCGCTATGTACCTGAACGTGGCTCTGCAGGATAATATATATTTAATTTTTATTTTTTTTTATCTACAACTGGAAACTGTGCCTGCTAATAAATAAATCAGGATATCTTGACAGGGTGAATTGTCTGATATAACAAGATTTAAATGATAATAATCCCATTTTTTTTTCCAGAAGGTAAAGCCATTTTTTTGTGAGACTGAATTATGAGGAAATCTATTCAAACAAATCAGAGGAACAGAAGAGTTACGCACTGCAGATGGAGGGAGACGAAAAAGGGGGGGAGAAGGGAAATGTCCCTTTTTTTTAGATAAAATTCAGAGACAACAAGTACGAGACGAGTTTAACCTTCCCATGTGCGCTTTAGAAACCTCTGCTTTAGTCACTATGAATATTTTTTCTGGTGATTGACACTGCAGTCAAGAAAAAGACAGAAATATGGAGATCCTGAAGTGGCTGACCTTGACTGCAGAGACAGATAATGTCACAGTCTGCCAATCACAGTCATTGTTGCTGTTTTATATTTATAAATATATATATATAATGTGTGTTCTCTGGCTGCCTTCCTGTGTAATTGCTAATCACTTGATGTCATTTGTAGCTGTGAATCATTCAATTGAGTGTTGCTTGAAACTGTGACCCGACCAGCTGTGCCGGCTGGTGAGATGTTTGTCGAGGCCTTCAGACGAGCGTCAGCCGCTCAGAGTCGCATTTGTTACACAAAATTCTGCTTTTATGACGTCTCGCATTTCAGATTAGGCAGATTCATTCGGTGCTTCGAGCGGACGGTACGTGACGCCTGTTTTAGAAATGTATGTGAAAACGTGCAAGACTTGTGCAGTTTCTTCAGGGTTTTAGCCGTTAGAGGGTGTGCACTTTTCCTTTTTGGCATCACTTTACATGCAAGATGTTATGTGGAATAGTTTTGGTCTTTTTGTTGGATGTAAATATGTGAAATAAAAGTCCAAGTGAGGGAGTCGGAGTGCTGGAGGTTAGAGGGGTAAAAATGGAGAAAAGCAACAAATATTCACAGAAATGAAGGAAGTCCAAACCCTAAACCGTGACAACCTAAAGTGCAGAACAGCTTTTCATATGTCGACCAGCAGTCCGGAAACTGAAAGACTGAGTTTATGATAATAAAATAAGCCAAAGTATTATTTTAAAAAATCATTTTTTGTTGTTGTAAATATTTGTAGCAGTAGTGATATACCTTTTATTTCTCTATCATTGGCATTTCATGCCTGTAAAGCATTTTTAAAAATAAACTTTAGGCTTTTTTTTACTGTCTTAAACTTAAATTTCAGGCTTGGACGGTTGGGTTTGTGCTGGGGGAAGGAAACATGCCATAAACTGCAGCCCCACAGGGTCAAACAATTAACTCAATACATCAAAATCGATTAGTAGACTTAATGTGTCATTTCTATTTTTGTAAAGTACAGTTGTTATATCCTTTAACCTAGACAGACGTATGTTGAAAATAATGTTTTTTTTGGTGAAATGATAGCCACAGATTCATCCTTTAATCTACGCTGGGATGCTGGTCCGAGGCCAGAGGAGGGTCGGGAGATAAGGACGGGGATTCTGCTGCCAGCTGTCTCTCCAATCTCCCAGAGGAGACCAGATTACATAAAAAGCTTTAATCCGGGTTTAAGACCCAAGCCAGCGGTGCAGGTCCTCTCCAGGGGCTTGGAGAGAGAGAGAGAGGGGAATAACATAAAAAAAAAAAGTAAAAACATTTAAGATTGACGACGGATTGAAGCCGAGCGAGGACAGATCCTCATCCCTCTCTAAACTTCACATCAGGGAGAGGAAGGTGCTTAAAGAAGGGTCTTTGCTGGGAAGATTGATCTTTCAGATTAAATATCATTTCACATCCTTTCTTCTTTTTTTTTCTTTTTTTAAAAATATTTTGGACAATCAAGCTCTCCTCCCAACAACAACAAAACCCCTCCTCAGAGGAGGAGCCTCCTACCCTGTGATCAAGACTGCGAAACCTCTCTGTAGATTTAGGTCAACAAAAATCGAGGCTGCCTGAACCTCAGAGTCGAACGGGGTCACGGCGCTCAGAGCCGCATTTCAGTAGCGGCTCTCTCAGACTGTATTCTGCTCATGCTTCCTGTATAATAATGGAATTGGGTCAAGGCCTCGTGAATCAGTGGTGCCAATGGGCAAAAACCTTGCGGCTTTTTTTTTTTATTATTATTATTCCAAGTCTGATAAAAACTCTAATTTAAAGACATCCTGAGAAAAGCTAAAGAAGGATCGGCCTCTGATATGAGTCCCTCCTCCATTTCTCTGTAATGCATTGATTTATTTATACTTTTATGTTTTATATATAATTCTACTCTCCTTGTCTCCGTTGCTCAGGCAGGAAGTTGGAGAAGGGGAATGCAGAGAAGGAATTTTTCATGACATCTGATGGGGAAAGTGGGTCATGCTCGGTGTTGCAGCACTGCTAGCCTCCTCCTCTATGGCGGCTATTGAATTAATCACGCTTTACGCTCGGCTGGACAACGCAGTGCACAAATCCCCCCCCTCCGTATACACACTCTTCCCAACTCCCCTCGCCTCCCCTCGTCTCTCACTGCGTCTGCTCGGCACTCGCCGCAGAAAAGGATCGAGCGCCGCTCTAGAGGAACTCGAAGTCCTCCTCTTTTATCTCCTGCCAACAATGAGGAGACTCTGCTGTTGTGCAGAGCCGCTGTTGCGTGAATGATGGAAAAGCACTCGCAGAAGTGAAGTTAAGGGACTCTTTAAAAAATGATTTAGTGAGGAGGGAAGCTGGTTATTGATTATAAGCTTACATTAACCGGATTATTTGTCCTTAATTGGAAAAATATTGGCCAGAGGTGGTTGCAGATCAAAGTGAACTTGGTGTGAGGGGTCAGAATTTCAGATTTCTGCAAAAATGTTCAGCTTTAAGCCATTTTAAAAATAGATTAAAGGTGCAATGTGAAACTTTTTCCACCCAGGAAACTAATCTAGTGGCTCACGTACTGATTTCAAATGTAGGTTAATGAATTCAGAAGCTTTGCATTTCAAGAGCTATGTGATGGATGAAGTCACTCCCTGCGACTTTCTCTCGTTCCACCCTCGGTCTCGACTCGGAGCTGTTTTTATTTTGCCGGGTGAAACTGTCGGTGCAAACCGTCACCGTGACATCCGCCGTAATGTGAGCGCGAAGATAAAGAGGATAATTAATCAAACTCCTTCCTGTGGAATAGAAGAACGAGGCACTAACTGCTGCTGTTTCGCTGTCACGAAAATAAAGAGAGAAGCAGAAAAAGAAAAATCATTAAATGGGCGGCTGGTAGTGTAATCTAGGCCAAAGCCTGTGTCATCTGTTCCATCCTGATCCACATATCTACAGATATGTCATTATGACGTTTCGACATCAAACAGAGCCCGAGCCAAAGCTGCACGGCCGAGGTTTGTGAAATTGAATCTGCAGCTCGAGACGGCAAGATTTGTGCTGATTAGGTGGCAAGTTTGACGCGAGTCGTGTGCAGTCTTCTGTCATTAAAAAGTGTTTATGGGATAGTTCATTAATTACCTCTAATATAATAATGCAAATGTTTGGACATCTTTGTTCTGAATACCATCCAATTTCTCGTGTGGTGACCATTCATGAAGTTTCCCTGAACTCTGGACAGCTGCACTCGCAACACGACAAACTGAGCACGTCGCGTAACTCGGTAAATGTTTGAAAAGTTAAGTTTGATGGAGCAGCCATCTCTGCAACTGTTCCCATAGAGGTAAAAGGACATTAATGACATCGCTGAGAAACTATTAAACACCTCATTTTTGATCAGCACATGCTTTATTTAGCCTCCAGTAATAAGGTCCGTTATTTTCAGCTGCAGTGTTCTTTTCGTTGGTAGGTGTTGACACGAATTTTCTCTAAATAGTCTCACCTTTTGGAGCTATTGCAACATCTCCCGGTATAAAATCTCAAAGTTTCTGAGCTGGTATTTCGTTGAACTGGCCATAAAAACGCTTAAATATTTGTGGGAGGCAAAAACTGAGAAGGCGTGGCTTAAGCACAGTAAAACCATTCAGTACAATGTACGGTATTTTAGGTGTACATTTTTTTTTTTTTTAACCAACACGTTTTTACCTTTGAATTTGACCAAAACAATGTACTTTTATAGTCTGCTGTCACTCTCGCTGTTGCCAAGGGCGACAACGACCTATGTAATTGCTCCTTTAGCTGCCAGTCCAAGTTTCTCAAGCATTTGGTGGGTGGAGCTTTTGTGGATTGGCCACCATATTGATCGCAGCAGATGGCCCCGCCCCTCTCTGAGCCTGGTTCTGCCGGAGGTTTCTTCCTGTTAAAAGGGAGTTTTTCCTTCCCACGGTCGCCAAAGTGCTTGCTCATAGGGGGTCATATGATTGTTGGGTTTTTCACTGTATGTGTTATTGTAGGGTCTACCTTACAATGTAAAGCGCCTTGAGGCGACTGTTGTTGTGATTTGGCGCTATATAAATAAAATTGAATTGAATTGATAACCATATTAAGCAAATTCTCTTTTCATTAAAGTTTTGTGTTTTTACTTTTAGTATTTTACATCATAAAAACTGAACAGCATTTAGCTCTAAGAAATTTTGATGAGGATGACGACTTGTTTTATTTTTTTTTTACATCTGTTAGCTGTAGCTCATCACCAACTATGCTAACGTTGAGCCTGCAAGCCCACGTGTATCGTTTCATGAGTATGATTCATGAGTATGATTCATGAGTTTTTGAGACCTCTACATCAGTGGGATCTTTTCTTCCTCCAGAAAAAACAAAATGAATTTCACAAAAATGCCAAATTGAACAAATACTAAATATAAATAATAATAACATAAGATAATTAATATTTAATGTATTAATTAATTACATTTTAATTTGTCTGAAGGTTCAGTAAACACTTCAGTTTCACTTATTTCACGGTTGAAGCTTTATGGGATTAGGTAATGCAGTGGTGCAGTATTTAATGTTGCTGCAGACACCTTGACAGATGTGTGCAGGTGCACGTCAGGCAACCAAGAGAAAAGGTGTATGCGTAATGCAGCCAATATGTGTGCCCATACTCGGGCTGTTGGATGTGGCCGTGCTCCAATTTAGAGCAAACAAAAGGCAAATTAGTGTGCATGTAGGGCAGCAGGGAGGGTGCAGAGGGTGACCTCATTGATCCATATTTCCACTGGATGTGGTCAAAGCAGTGTTTGACAGTTCTCTTCCACATTTAGACCCACAAATCTCTTCTCAGTCGCAGTTTCTGATAGAGGAAGTAACAGGAGTAAAGCATCAGAGGAGCTGGGGGAGGAAAATGGTGGTGTGTAATTGCTAGCTGCTGTCAGAAATAGTAACTGCAGGCAGATCAAGTAGAAGAAATGGAGAGGAGTTGCTCTAAGTCCTGAGGTTTTCGCCCTGCGTTTCCTGGTATATGAGCAGCTCTCGTCTCGTCTGGCGCAGGCTTTTGTTGTACATAGCCGAGTGGGGGGAGCGTCTGCCCAGTCGGCCTTCCTATACGCCGCTATGACAGTGCTCTCAAGAGCTGTCAGCCCACATCAGCAGCCTGGCATCCTGATACCTCAGCCCAAATCACAATCAAAACTCTGGCCACCACATCCTCACCGCGACCAGTCAAATCAGAGACCAAATCGAGCAAAGAAGACACGAAGACCAAGTATCGCCAAGCGGCTTTAAAAGTACCTCACCGCCTACTCTGCGTTCACTTAAAATAGCCCGAGTGTCCTGGGGTGGGCGAGGAGGGCAAGGAGGAGGCTTTACAATGCGGGCGCACCATGTTGTGATGTGAATGCGGCGCTAAGAGCCCAGCGTTAAGTCGGCCATTTTAGATTTGCCACAATTTGTAATGTGAGATCACTGCTTGTCACAAAGTCATGGCTTCCATACGCGGGGGCTTCCGCCCAGCAGTCGAGCAGAACGGCTCGACATCGCATCCTCATCTAGGTCCTCATCCTCTTTTCTTTCTCGGCCTCCGTCACCTCCCAACAGAACATTTCTGAGTGTATCAGACTTTATTAATCCGAGTGCCAAACAGAAGCTTTTCACCCAAACAAAGGAGTTATTCATCGCCGGTTTCCAAGTGCAACACAGAGAGCCGCTTGTGAAGTAATGGCAAATGACGTTTTTGGTCTATGACTAGCTGCAAATAAGGCCATCAGCAGTGCTAATATCAGTGTGACGATAATTGGAATAATGATCTTTTGTTGGGGGGCGGCAGGGGGGCTGATGTATCAATTCCACTGAGCATCATTTCTACTATGAAATCGGGCGGTCCGGCTTCATCGTTAGCAGAATTTAAGCAGGTTTTCTTCCACTTACTGTTGCTTTGGTGCTCACTGCTAATTCTCGAAACAATAAAATGGCTCACGCTTGAATCTAAGCCAAGACGACGAACGAACACCTAAACAATGACAATCAAGAGACGCCTGAAAGCAAAATCGACTGACCATAAAACTGACAATTCTCCGGGGAGAACCAAAATATTTCCTCCCTGCATCGCCCATCTTATTGGCGCTCGCCGAGGGTAACTTACAGAAACCGCAAACTTGAAAGCGTCGAATTAGGTAACAATAGGTCGATAAGTTGCATCATGTCACAGCTCATTACGTGGGTAATGATTTATTCCTGGCTGTGGGTAAGTTATCAAGTTAATTAATTATTGATGGCGATACCCAACTCTGTGTGGAGCGGCATTTTTTTAAAGTTTCAACTGTTTAAGGTGGCTGGAAGTCAAACAATCAACTCAAATATGTATTTAACTAAAGAAGAGAACCATTCATTTTTATACGAATGCAAATTATTCATTATTATTATAGTAAAGGAAAAGGCTTGCGCTGGAGCACGCGTTGGCTTTAACAAGTTTTTCCTCAATAGAAGCCACAAGAAGAGGGTTTACCTTTATGCAGTGCAGGAGACAGTCGCTGACGACCACTTTCGGCGTTGGACGATTAAAAATTGCAAAGAGAAAATTATTTTTTTTGCCTTTTGCTCTGCCCAGGACAAACTCTTACACCCTATTGGTCCTTGCCGACAGGTCACATGAGCGACCGGAGGAACACGTGACGGTTCTCAGAATTATACGATGAAATAAAACCGACTCCCCCGATGAGCTCAGTTTGTGTTTCTGCGCCGCTGTTTGCCGTACTGTTTGGTGTCAATTGTAAATAGGCCGTATGATGAGGCGTAATCTGGGTGACCATCTCCCACCGCCCCATCAACCCCCAACACCTCTCACCCCCCCTCTTTCCCTCAGCTGCAACAAAATAGGGACGTGCCCAGTGAGGCATACGGGCATCACCGGGGCATGTCTGGGGATGAGGCTGGTCTGAATCACAACTGTAGCCTCCGGGGTGTTCATCTGTGCCAGGGGAGGGTCGAGCACCCACCAACCCCCCCCAAATCCCTGAAATCCAAAAAAGCTGGCGCCCTTGTCGTTGCCGATAACAATCGACACATGAATAAGCCAGCTACACGTTCAAATAATCCCAACCTCAGATTAAAACAACGTTGCGCTTGTTTATGAGGGACTCAACTCAGGACAGTTGAGGAACTTTTTCGGGGCTTGACGCAGCCAGACACCTTAAAGCAATCGAGGTCAAAGCGAAACGCACCCGCGCCAAACCGTGCACGGCAGCGCGGCGGCGGACCGACAGGCTTCGTGGACTTACGCATCCTCTGCTTTTTAATCTGCTTCTGTGAGTGTGTGTGTGTGCAGAATTACAGAGCTTTTGGATGGAGGCATCCCGTCCAGATTTTCAAATCCAGCACAAATCCAGCCCTCATGTCAGATGGACAGTTGTGCAGAGCTTAATCTGACATTATTAGGGTGGGACGGCAGCAGCGGCAGAACATTTAAGGGAGCTGCCCAGAGAAAGCAAAACAGTGGGGTTATACTGTCTGGATTAGGGGCAAGCGCAGACAATGAAGAACACGACTCACCTCATTGTCAGTGTTTTTTATTAGACACCGAAGCGCTCCGTTGGAAAAACTGATTTTGTATCAAATTGCAAAAGCAGGTTTTTCTTATGAGGCTTTTAATTTTTCTACCTATAGACAACTAAATGGTAGACGTGCCTACCCACCTACCCACCCGACTGTAAAATGGCCCATGGGATAATCTACAAATAGAGCATTAAATTTGCTCCACATTGAATCATAAGAGGCAAAGAAGGAGAAATGTGGGGAGTGTGTGGGGTAAAATGGAGCACCACGTCAGAGGAAATCTGCTCAATGTTTGAACCCCCCCACCCCGCCCCCCTCGAGAAAATGTCTTGGCGCATCTTCAGAACTCCAAAAAAAAAAATCCAAGAGTAGTGGTAACCGTCAAGAAAAGCTAGTTTATATAACACCAGTGTTTAATTAAGTCTAATCTTTGCTGGTTCTAAGTACGTTCTGTGAGCAGTCCTTTGGGAAGAGACACATATTCTCGAACGACACATCTGTGGAACGTTTTGAGATGGAGTATTAATGGTCACAAGGACCAAAAGGTCAAAGGTTGAACTGCTTACCGGTTAGGATGTAGGGATGCTCCTGATCAGGGCAGAGCAGGCTGGGTGCAGTCTGGGAGTTTAGGACCAAGATGGCAGATTTTGGGCACACTGAGAGTTGGGGCAGCGCCCATGGCCCTATAAGTAGAGTCAACCCCCCCCTTCCCCGCCGTCCATGGCCTCCAGCAAGGTGATGAACCCAGGCTGATCCAGTAAATGCAGCCCCCCCCTCCACCACCCCCAACACTCCCGCCAAACAGAGCCTGTCCTCATATTAACACACATGCCCTATCAGGGTACCAGGGTCCTAATGGAGGCAGAGAGGCGTGAAGGAGAGAGTGAGGGAAGATCGCACTGACAGTCAATCCTACTGATTGTTGATGAGAGGATGAAAATGGTCACACATGTGGGGAAAGAGATGGGAGAGCTGGCAGCAGAATTCAACTTTTCCATATTAGTGAAACTCAAACTTATAAAGGGTTGTCCTGGTGGCTCAGCAGTTTAAGGTACCAGTATCTACCATCACTGCAATGATTAAGTCACAAAATTCAGGCAATTCCAAAGTTGAGATCCTTAAAGGGTTCTTTTACTGTTTCAATAAGTTGCTGCACCTGTTTCCCTTTTTCTTTTGGAAGAATATAAAGAAATGAAAGGTGACTCGAGACTTTTGCACAACACCAAGTTGCAATTGACAACATATTGCCTCTCATGTTCCTTGAGTTTCCGATTCACAGACTTGAGTCTAGGCCATCTTGAGCTAAAGTAGAAAACGAGCAGAAAAGACTAGAAGTAAAAGTGCTAAACCGTCTCTGAGAAACACCACATGGTAGAAATGTAATGAACCTCTTTCATGCCGGCATTAAAGAGGCAAAGTAGGAGAGTGACGAGTCATATTGACTTTGAGTTACGCCTGCAATCCCTTCCTCTGCAATCAGTATTGATTTTCCGTGAGTAACAGCAACAACATGTAGCCATTCAACTTTCAAAATATCCTCAAAATCTACAGTGTCTGCTGTCAGGTCCATAAATGACCTCAGAATTTATTTTGAATTGATTTTTTTCCTGTTTCAGCTGAAGGCTGTTGTATATTGATGTTTTTATCAGACTTATTTCTGTAATTAAACTGAGGCAAATTCCGCCAAGGCTTCAAATGTGATCAAGAGCTTTTTAAAAAAATAAAATAAAAAATACACTCAGGTTCTAATACAAAAAGTTTTACACGCTCAACTTTTTTCCTTAAATAATTCTGGATCCAGGTTAGACTCTCTTTTGCCTTCATAACCGTCTTGATTCTTCATGGCATACATTAATTTATGATCCGGATGACAGCGTCACACAGTTGCTGCAAATTTGTCAGTTACACATCCTTGATGTGAATCTCCAAAACCACCACATCCCAGCCCTGTTAGATTCAGATCTGGTGACTGTGGAGGCCACGTGAGGTCATGTTCAAGAAACCAGTCTGAGATGATCTGAGTTTTGTGACATCCTGCTGGAAGCAGCCATAAGAACGCGGCACACTGTGGTCATAAAGGGATGGTCAGCAACGATAC
>VURO01047499.1:0-10939 GCA_015108175.1 Pelvicachromis taeniatus | reverse complement strand
CAACTTCATCTCACTCTAACACCGGGCAACAACAACAACACAACAATACTCCCCTTCCTGCAGCCCCTCCCAACATGTCCCTTAAAGAACCCGCAGCAGTGTACAGAACAGTCACAGATGAATAACACTTAACAATAATTACAATATCCATCCATCCATCCATTCGCATCCGCTTATCCTTTTCAGGGACGCGGGGGCGCTGGAGCCTATAATAATTACAATATTTTCAAAAAAATCTAGTTGCACACACTGGGGGTGAGCCCAACTGCAGGAACACACTGGTGATCTGCAGCTATCAAAAGGGCCTCCTACCAGTGGTGTAACAAAAACCCAAACTACAACTCAAAACAGGGAGACAGACATACAGACTAAATACAACTGGAGCAAACGGCGTCGCAGTTTTGCTGACCGGCCGACTCCTTTAATGTGACCGTCAGTCAATCGACATGCACGCCAGCCGACTCCCGTAGCCGGCATGTATGTAGCCGCCGTCCACGCCCGCCGTCCACTCTTAAGAGGGCTGGCAGCAGCAGGGAAAAAGAACCCTCGCAGACGGAAACAGGCAGTGAACAAAAGGCAAAGGCAAAGCAGCAGCACATCAGTCAGCGTAGCGTAGAGAGCCGTAGCAACCTTGCTGTAAAGCTACTGGCCGCCCACTAAAGCCCACACGTCCTGCAATGCATAAAATGTATTTACTAAAAAGAATAAAAGGCAGAGATTGTAGCAAAGCTGACTTACGTACCAATTAAACAGTGTCCTGCGAGTCATGAATGGAGGGGCTCACAGGAGGCTTCTACAGCTACAACCTATAGATAACATTGGCTTACAACAGAGTGCAAATAATGTACGCACGGCACCGGGTAAACACGTACCAGTCACGATGGAAGCGTCGAGAGGGAAATCCGTGGGTGATCTCTGTAATATGGACACCACAGTCAACACAGGTACTGCCAACTCAGGCTGAGGCAACAACGACAGGTACATAGCTCCTACCTGCAACACCGGGGGAAATCAGGTGACCGGAAAAGACGACAGGTACGCAATCTAGGAATGCTCAGATGGCCCCTATTTATACCAGCGCCCCCTAATGACCAAAAGTGGGATGAACCCAAGTACTTAATATTCATCCTGCCACATATGGTTTGGAGACAGTGGCACTGACTGTTCAAGATGTTAAGGTTTTCAGTGGGAGTCACCAGGATGGAAAAGATTAGAAATGCTTTAATAAGAGGAACACATTAGGTTGAGTGGTTTGGAGGCAATGTCAGAGAAGCAAGGTTGAGATGGTCTGAACATGTACAGAGGATATAATGGAGGCCAAATTATTCAACATTCTTTGTAAGTATAGGATATTGAATATGGAGCTCCCAGGCAGAAGAAAAATGGGAAGACCTCAAAGAAGGGTCATGGATGTGGAGAGGTTACTATGACGGAAGGGGATCCTAGAGATAGAATAGGACAGAGGCAGATGATTGGGCAACACCCATGGAGAACAGCTGAAAGAAACAGAGGAAGAGAATAAACTTTTTAGTAAACTACTTAATAAAGATTAAGGTAATTTTTTTAGTTCTATATAACTTGAAGTTTCATCCATCCATACGCTTCCACTTTTAAGGGTCACAGAAGCCTATCCCAGCTGTCTTAAGACAGGTCACCAGTCTGTCGCAGGGCTAACACATATACACAGACAACCATAATTAACCTATCCCCACTAACTGCATGTCTTTGAATTGTGGGAGGAAGCCAGAGTAGCGACACAAACACAGGGAGAACATGCAAACTCCACACAGAAAGACCCTGGCCTCATGGTGGTATTGAACTCAGAACATTCTTGCTGTGAGGCAGCAGTACTAACCACCGTACCACCGTGCTACCTGTAATTTGAAGTTTATAAATATCTTTTTAAAATATATTTTAATAAACCTAAAGTTTATAAAAAGAGCAATTTCTATCATAGACACAAATACTGTATATCTTTCTATTTGTGTGCGTGGGTGCAAACTTGTGAGTGTGAGTCCTCACCAGTGTGCAGCTTCAACAGTGCGAGAAAAAACTGGAGCGGATCCCAGTGGTGAGACTATTAGAGCTTGTGAATTATAAAACTATTAACCAGAATGTAACTTCCAATTAAAAGATGATTCAATATCAAAATCTGATGGCTGAATTTTGATTAAGGACAGACCCCATTAGGAGCGAAGGGAGATGGATGACAGTCAGCAACTGGGCCTTCATTTAAGAGGTAGTGGTCTAATCCAGATTTTTTTTTTTTGGGGGGGGGGGGGAATTAAGGTTAATTACTTTAAATAGCATGGCTAGGAGCAAATGAAGGGAGAGATGTATTTTAATTCTCTAGACAGTCGGGGGGCAGGTAGAGCAGGTGGACCTCACTATCTGCTGGAGGATATTGTCAGCCAAGGGTGAATGGCCACACACACACACACATTGGTTTTTACTATACTTCCAAGGACTAATATGCCCATTCTTGAAATGAACTTGTTTAACTGTGACCCTAAATCCTAATGCTGGATATTTTTCACTGATAACATATCTGAGCATGTTTGATGATCTGTTGCAGCTTGGATACTAACTTCACTCTTCATTATAGGCCAATATCCAACCTTGCTTTTATCTCAAAAATTCTTGAAAGAGTAGTTGTCAAACAGGTAACTGATCATCTATAGAGGAATGGTTTATTTGAAGAGTTTTAGTCAGGTTTCAGAACCAATAGTTTCAGTATTGTCATTATTAGTCTTCTTCATTTTTTATTTATACTGTATATCTTCCATTAGTAGCCTGTCTCTTTTAAACGGAGATTTCTAATAAACGCCGGTTTGAAAACATGTCACGACAAATGAACTCCACTCCAATAGTAGCCGGGCGACCTTCAACCCGGAAGTCCCTCCGTGCTGTCTTCTTCTTTTTATATTTTATTGGCGGTTGGCAAACAACTGAATGGTGCATTACCGCCACCAACTGGTATGGAGTGTGACTGGAACCTCGCTCAAAAAAAAAAAAAACCCTCTGCGCTGTTGTTGGTCCTCCCGCATCTCATCACTTGACCAGCGACATTTAAGCTGGATGCAGCGACCACCGAAGTGGGATTATTACACTGAACTGGAACTGTCGGCTAGCGAACCTGCTAACTGTGATTTTCTGGTCCCACGGAGAGAAGTTTCGGGGAGCACCACTCGTGCACTGGGCTACCACAGACAATTAGACACTCTGGAGCAAAGGAGGAGCACAGTTGGGAACTGCATTATTTGTGGACTGTTGGAATACGTTTTGTAAGTAAATGTGCTGTCTTTTCACCTCAGTCTAAAAACCGTGCCTGGGTCCTCTTTCCCTCTCACTTCCGCGACAATTCCAAGAAGGGAATAAGAGCCGGTCTCTAATAACTGCTGGTCTCTTTTAAACGCTGGGCCGGCCGGATAATTTTTTGAATAAATCCCTGGACTACAATTGGAAGATATAAGGTACATTTTTCTAGTACTCTAGTTTTAAACATGTTTTTAAATGAGGAAAAGGAATTAGACCTTTTTAAGTCACTGTCATTCCACAAGTTAACAATTATCAATAAATCAATTATCACTCCAAGAAATTTATTTTCATACACTCTTTCAATTTCAATTCTATTAACCCTTAATTTAGGCATATTTTTCATTTGTCTGGTGCCAAAAAATAATAAATTTTGTTTTGTTTATATTTAATGATAACTTATTTATATCAAACCAGTTGTTTAATGTATTTAACTCCTTTTCCACTGTAGTCAGAAGCTGTTCTAGGTTTTTACCAGAGCAATACAGAGTTGTATCATTAGCAAACAAAACACAACATTTTAACAATTTGGTCATATTACATGTATCATTTATATATAATATGACACATAACACAGAGCCCTGAAGAACCTTGCAACTTACCTTCATGTGATTATGATTTTACATTATTGATTTGCACATACTAATATCTGTTATTCAGATAACTATTCATCCACTTGCATGCTATCCCTCTTATACCATATATAGTTTATTCATTGTAATGCTATGATCTATTATATCAAATGCATTTTTTAAGTCTAGAAAAACACCAACAGCATATTTCTTATTATCTATTGCAGTAGTTTCCCTTCCCACTGTTGCCAAAGCGCTTGCTCATAGGAGATCACCTGATTGTTGGAATTTTCTCTGTATTATTGTAAGGTCTTTACTTTGCAATATAAAGTGCCTTGAGGCAACTGTGTTGTGATTTAGCTCTATGTAAATTGAATTGAAATTGGGTCTTAGAGTAGAACCACTACTACTCCTGAACACTGGAAGGAGACAGTTGAGGTGGTTAGAGCATCTGACTAGGATGCTACTTGGACACATTGTAGATGAGGTAATTCAGAAATGTCCAATCGGTAGGAGGCACAAGACACACTGGAGAGATTATGTCTCATAGGTGTTGCTCAAAAAAATAAAAGTATACTCTGTAGTTTTAGTTTTCATATTTTTGGATAACGTCATCCCACTAGTTTTACTCCGAAATACCTTAACAATTTATTTTTTATTTTTGTTCTTGACTGAAATGACCATGTAACAAAATGTAACATACAATATAAACAACTTAAAGTTGAAATCTGAATATTATAGTTATTTCTGGGTTGCTGTAGCTCTGGAGGTAGCTACAGCCACCATTATTTGCTACTCTTTTCAAATCATCTTCAAGTTGCAATCCTCAATTTGAAGCTGATTTATAAAGTAATTTGTATGTGTCACGGTTCTGGGTCTTGTGACCCAGTATTTTGTATTTTCTTGTGCTTTGTTATTCATTGTATGTTTACTTAGCTGTTAGGCTGTTTAGTTTAGGTTTTGTTATTAGATCCCCTTGTGCCTTCTTCCCCTAGGTTTTAGTCTCCCTCCCCTCTGTTTCATGTCCGCCATGTTAGTCAAGTTCATGTTATCATGTCTACGTTCTGTTTCCTGCTTTATTTTGAAAGTCTGTGTCCTATGTCAGTTTAGTATGCTTTGCTTTCCTTCTCATTTGTTCAGATTGGTCCCAGCTGTGTTCCCACCTGTTCCCCATTCCTCTCCCCTTTCATAGTGTCTAGCATTCTTAGTCATAGTTTTCATATTGTGTAGCCAGTAGTTCTCTAGTGCCCAGTCTAGGTTTTAGTTTAGTTTTGCCTTTGAGCTTGCCCTTTGTACTTTGTTTTCTAGCCACAATAAAGGCTCGCTTTTATTTAAAGTTCTGTTTCGTCTCCTCACCTGTCTGCTCCTGGATCCACCTCACTCACTCCACCCGGTCTACCCCACAGGCCGTGAAAGTATGAACTTGTGAGTTCAAATCTGCAGATACCCTCTACAATGCACTTCAAGACACATCTCACAACACACTCTCCATCGCCAATGGTGCCCAGTAGACACAAAACTGAGGGATCTAAGACTCAACAGCCATCTGTGTGCATGGGTGTTGGACTTCCTCATTGGCAGAACTCAGGTGGTGAGGGTGGGTATGTGTGTCTCTGACAGCATCACCATCAACACGGGAGTGCCACAAGGGTGTGTACTCTCGCCAGTGCGTTACTCCCTCTATACTTCAGACTGTGCGGCCACCCATGCCTCCAATACCATTGTGAAGTTTGCTGGTGACACAGTGGTGTTGGGTGCCATCTCCAACAGGTTGCCTACATGGATGAAGTGAAGAATCTGGCGTTGTAGTGACAGAACAACCACCTCCAGCTGAACGTCGGCAAGACCAAGGAACTGTTGGTGGACTTCAGAAGGAGTAAGCACAGAGTCCACAAGCCCATTATCATCAATGGAGCTCCAGTGGAGCAGGTGCAATCCTTCAAGTATCTCTATGTCCGCATTTCCTCAGACCGGTCATGATCTGCTAACATTCAGGTCCAGTCCAAAAAGGCTAGGCCGCACCTGTATCATATCCGAGAACTGAGGAAGTTTGGGGTCTCTCCAGTGATCCTCAGGGCTTTCTATACATACTCGCTGTGGAGAGCATCCTCACAATACAATACAATCCAATACAACTTCATTTATAGAGCACATTTAAAACCAACGGTATACCAAAGTGCTTTACATAGAGATATTAAAAATATATTATAGGACCATAACAAAGTACAAAGTATGCTCACAGGTGAGTGTCACTAATACACAAAAACAACTAGGTAAATGACAGTCAGCAACTGGGCCTTCATTTAAGAGGTAGTGGTCTAATCCAGATTTTTCTTTTTTGGGAAAATTAAGGTTAATTACTTTAAATAGCATGGCTAGGAGCAAATGAAGGGTAGATCTAAAGCCAATTAGGTAAAACTTGTTAAAAGCACAAGGCCATAAGAGATATGTTAAAAGGTGAAATAGAATAATAAAATAAAAGCACAGGGCCATAAAGGATAAGGTTAAAAAAAGTAAAATAAAGTGAGCCTAGGGATCAGATGCCGGCGCTAATGAGCAGGAAAGGCAAGGTTGAATAAATACGTTTTTAGCTGTGATTTATATGATTGGATGGTATCAGACACGCGGATAGCAATGGGAAGCGTATTCCACAAACCTGGTGCAGCCAAAGCAAACACACAGTCATCTTTAGACCTCAGCCGAGATCTAGGCTGCACCAGGAGTAACTGAGTAGATGATCTTAGAGCTCTGGCAGGAGTGTACGAACTCCGAGTTTGATAAGGTAGCTCGGGGCTGTGTTGTTGATAATTTTAAAAGTAAACAGCAGTATTTTAAATTGGATGCGGTATTTAATGGGTAGCCAGTGCAGGTCAGCTAGGACAGGGGTGATGGAGGCAAACCTCCCAGTTCTGGTCAGAAGGCATGCCGCCGCATTTTGAACAGTTTGCAGTCTGTGAAGAATGGCAGAGTGAAGACCGAAATAAATGGAGTTGCAGTAGTCTAGCCTAGAGGTCACAAAGGCGTGAACAAGCTTTTTCTCCTTATGTGGAACCCTAGCCTTAGAAATAAGACGCAGTTGGTAGAAACTAGATCTAACTACAGCGGACACTTGTTTGTCAAATTTCAAGGAGCTATCCAGTAATACGCCCAAATTACTGACAGTATGAGAGAGGGAGCTGGCAAGAGAACCAAGGGCATCACAGAGTTGTCCACGAGGAGTATCACTCATTATACCACAATTTCAGTTTTCTTATCGTTTATGATAATAGAATTTCCTAAGAGCCATTCTTTGACCTCACGCAAGCACTCTTGGAGGCAGTGCGGAGACAGAGCAGGATCATCAGTCAGATCAAAGTAAATCTGTATATCGTCAGCATAACAGTGAAAAGCGATATTGTACTTTCAAACAAAGATTGCGCCTAGGGGAGCATATACAGTGAAAAAAGAACCAGCACAGAACCTTGAGGTACGCCACAGCAGACAGGTGCAGCAGAGGAAGAGCAGGTGCCCAGGTTGACCGAGGAGGACCTATTGGAGAGGTAGGATTTAAACCAATCGAGGGTGACATCTCTAATGCCTACAGTATTCTCAAGCCTTGCTAATAAGATGTTATGATTTACCATGTCAAAAGCCGAGGATAGATCCAATAAAACTAGGACCGCAAAGCATCCAGTATCAGCAATTAAAAGAAAGTCATTAAGGACTCTAAGCAACGCTGTTTCAGTGCTATGACGTGGTTTAAAGGCAGACTGGAATTTATCAGTAATGTCATTTGCGTCCAAGTATACCTGGAGTTGTGACAGAACTATCCTCTCGAGGATTTTAGACAGGAACGGGAGCTTAGAGATCGGCCTGTAGTTCCCATAATCATTATAATCAAGATTCCTTTTCTTAAGAACAGGCTGGACTACAGCATGTTTAAAAACTGACGGGACGCAGCCGGAGGAACGGGAGCTTAGAGATCGGCCTGTAGTTCCCATAATCATTATAATCAAGATTCCTTTTCTTAAGAACAGGCTGGACTACAGCATGTTTAAAAACTGACGGGACGCAGCCGGAGAGTAACACAGAACATCACATCCTGGTACAGGAAGAGCTGTGTCAAGGACAAAAAAGCTCTTCAGAGAGTGATCCGTACAGCAGAACACTGCTGCAGGGCTGCTCTCCCCTCCCTACAGAATATTTACACCAGGAGATGTTGGTACATTGAAGGACCCATTCCATCCCAGCAATAAACTTTTCCAACTTCTGCAATCAGGCAGAAGTTTCCGCACCATCCGAGTAAAAACAAAGAGGCTCAAGAGGAGCTTATATCCTCAGGCCATCTGCTGTATATAATGTTCTCTCTCTTTTTGCACAGTCCAGGAACATATCAGGTCACATTTCACTGTGTGTTGTACTTGTATAACTATGCATGTGACAAATAAAGAATCTTGAATCTCATCCCAGCATTTGGTGGAATGTCACTGCTTGATCATTCTTATGTGTTACTTTTCAATTTATAGCAGACAAGCAGAGTCTGGTCCCTGCCAGCCCTTTGTAAAGGACGTGAAAGCAGGAATGAGAGAAGATGGAATGGGAGTCCTGTATAATTGACACTGACAGAAAGCAGTCAGCTTTGATTAGTTCAGCCTTGGTAAGCAGTTCATTAGCCGCCTAGGTTGAAGGGGAATGGTAGAAAAAAAGATGGAGGAAAGTGCAGAGATATTCATGGACAACACTGCCTTTGGATTGATTGATAATTAAAGTTGTATTTTGCCACATTGGCAACCTCAAGTGGTAAGAAACACACACACACACACACATATATGCAGATTGTTCCCAGTTTGGAAGCTGTTACAGCAAACGCACGATCTCCTCTAAGTTTACGCTCAGTCCTGGTACATTCAGGAGCAGCTGATCAGCTGACCTGAGAGAGCAGGTGGGTGAATAAGGCTGTAGCAGCTCAGAGAGATAAGATGGGGCTAGGTCATGGATTGCTTTAAAATCAGAATCAGAAAGACTTTATTTATCTCCAACAATTAACAAGTAAGCCGGTGTAGACAGCACCCGCCCGGTCCTGCTGCCATTTTCGGCACTCCCCAGACCCGCTATCTACCTCGACTGGGAGAAAAGCATGGGAGGCATTGGAATCAGGGAGGGGGTGCATATCTATGTCAGTGTACGTGTATGCTTGAGCATGTATGTGTCCCGTGTATGAGTTGAAGCACAGCGTCTTTTCACCCAGTGAAGCAAAAGTGAACAGTACTCAATCTAACGCAGGTGACCTTGAAGGATGGTGCAAAGAGACAAAACAGCTTTGTTATTTGGGATGTTTTCATTTGGACCGGCCATGAAACTACAGCTGGCTCCGAGGTGATGTCCACATGAAGGATGGTGATTTTCCATTTAGTGCAAATAATTATAACTGCATATAATTTTACAGTTGATCTAATGTCCGTCACTGGTCACCAGGTCTCTCAATTTCCCGCTGGAAAGCGGTGAGTTTCTCCAAGATCTTATCCATGCTGCTCTCAATGAGCATAGTCTGAGTACTCACACGGTGAGCGTACTCTGAGTGCTCACGAGGCTCGTGAGTTTCTCCAAGAATTTTTCCGTGTTGTGATCAATGAGCACAGACTGAGTACTCATGGCTCTCCCTATCATCTCAATCATAGTGGCCAGCCTTGTGGGAGTTTGAACAGCCGTAGCCACTTTCTTCAATTTCCGATAAGCCAGGGCCAAGCCAGCGCCGATCAGCAAGAGCCCTGTTATCATGGTTCTGAAAAGGTATCCTCATTGTCCTCAATTGACAGTCCCGCCAGGCACAGGATCCTCCAATTCTTCCACCTGTCCATCGTGTATCCGGCAGGGAAAGTCCCATGAGGACAGTGCTGCTCTCCCGAGCCCAGGCTTCTCATCGAGAAGAGGGTGTCAATTGCATTCAGGAACCAGTTGTTCAAATCCATAATTACTCTTTTAGGTTTTAGAGAACAGACCCATGAGCCTCTTCAAGGTGAGAAATACAAAGTAACAGAGACTGAGAATGAGAAACTAAGCAGGTATGATAAGGGAGGGTGAGGGAGAGAAGTGCTACCGCCTCCGTTGAGTGCCAAACGACAAATAAAGGAAATAAAAGAATTTTAAAATGAATCCTAAAAGGAATGGGTAGCCAGTGAAGTGAAGCTAAAATAGGGGAGATGTGCTCAAACTTTGCACCCTCTGTAGATGAGTAATGTATGAAGCACTGGCTTTATTTTAGCCAGCTGCCTAAGCTGAAAGAAGCTTGATTTAACGATTGCTTTAATTTGACTGTCACGCTTCAGAGTCCACTTTGACCCCCAGGTTTGTGACAGTGGGCTTATTATGCTGGGCCAAGGAATGTAAATACACATTGGGGGATTCAGTGGGGCTACCAAAGAGACATCCAAGCCTTAATATCATCAAGACACTGAAGTATTGGCTGCACGGAATATGTGCCTTTTTTTCTTTAGAGGGACATAGATCTGACAGTCATCTGTCATGGTCCATGGGGTGTGTTCGTTCCTACCTGTTCCGGCAGCTCCTCCTCTTACTCCTCCTCTGGGTGGGGTAGCCACGCTTTCAGCTGCACCTCATCAGACAATCAGCGGGAGGCTTCTTATACCACGGGCAGCCTTGGAGTCGTCGCCAGTTCGTTGTGTAATCTACGTTGGTAACAGGCCTTGGCTAATCTTTCAGTAATTTTCTCACTCGTGTTTTTTCTCCCCTGTGTAAGCCACATGTCTCATGTGTTCAGTGATCTGGCCGTCTCTGGTTGCCTGGAGGTTGCTGCCGCCAAAACCTGGAATCTTTCTGCCTGGAGCTCCTGCACACCCCTGGACCCCCTCTCCTCCATCAACGGCTCCATTCTGCCGCACAGTAAGATAAACCACCATTTTGTTCCCCCCAGTCAATAGGGCTCCGCCTCGTTGTACTCATTTTCCTTTCGTTTTTCCTGCAGAACTCCCTCACTGACCCCGGTTCTCGTGTTCCCCTCGTCCCGTCGACCCCTGGTTTCTGCCCATCCCTGCGTGTACCTGTTTGCGTCCCTT
>VURO01047462.1:0-14760 GCA_015108175.1 Pelvicachromis taeniatus | reverse complement strand
TGCTCCGCCCGGGGACTCTATTGTCTTATTGGGAGACTTCAATGCTCACGTGGGCAATGACAGCGAGACCTGGAGGGGCGTGATTGGGAGGAACGGCCTCCCGGATCTGAACCCGAGTGGTGCTTTGTTATTGGACTTCTGTGCAAATCACAGTTTGGCCATAACGAACACCATGTTCGAACATAAGAGTGTCCATAAGTGCACGTGGCACCAGGACACTCTAGGCCGCAGGTCGATGATCGATTTTGTAATCGTATCATCAGACCTAAGGCCATATGTTCTGGACACTCGGGTAAAGAGAGGGGCTGAGCTGTCAACTGATCACCACCTGGTGGTGAGTTGGATCAGGTGGAGGGGGAGGACGCTGGACAGACCCGGTGCACCTAAACGTACAGTGAGGGTGTGCTGGGAACGCCTAGCAGAGGCCCCAGTCCGCGAACAAACAAAGTCACAAAAAATAAATAAAGAAATGTAATCTTTGCTTTAACAAACCTTGCTGATGGTATAATGGCAACTGTTACAAAAAGTACAGTGGAAATATGGCCCATTGTCTCAAATGTCTGTCCCTTTGCACCTCATACAACATCCTATTGAATGTCTTGAGAAATGTCACCAACACAATCCCTTTTTATGGGCTGCACTCTGCAGTTTTGGTGACTGTGATATTGAATTGCAGTAATCCATGTATGACCCAAAATCCTCCCTCACCTGTCAAAAGCTACCATGGCAAAGGGGAATTTATGAGGTGATTAGGTGAGTGAGGGATCATAGGTTTCACCTAGGGCCATTTTGGTTAGCACGGTTCATGGAAACAGCAGGTGTTCCTGATAGGTTTTCTTGAGAATCACAGGAGTTCTGGGCAGTGAAGCAGCATTACTTAATGATTCCTCAGAGAGGGACAGTAAATCGCTGAACAGAGAGGAAGACCAGAGGTACTAGATGATCCTCCTGGCTGACTTACTGAAAGTGAATAAGGTGAGTGAGTGTGTGTGAGAGCTTCTACTATGTCACTTTTGCTGTGTGCATTAGTATGTCGTGTGCATTAAAATCTCTTGTGTGCTGTTCTTCAATAATACCATGAAGAAATGTCTGTATTTTTACAAGTCTGCACAAGTGTGAGTCAGTAGTTCTGTACTTTTTCTGCGGAGAAATTCTCCCTTTGCATGATAACAAAAGCAGAAGGTCTACTCTTTCTTCTGCAGACATCTGGTCTAACATCAAACCACATCTTCACCAAAAGGTTTCTGAATGTGTTCTTGCATTTTTATTCATCCTGTTCAATATTCATAAGTGCAGTCCTGTCACTATGTTTGCAATAAAAATCAGTGATATGCACTGTTTTGCAGACATTGGACTTGACTTATTATTATTACAGCCTGTCAATCAGGGTTTGATTTACAGCAAGAACTAGCCAAAGTTTCAACCGACACCCAGGGATTGGGAACAAAGAATCACTGTCCAGTTACACAACAGTACGGTTGTGTGAAAATCTCCTATATTCACATTTGGCTTTTGCTTCATTTTCACCTTGACTTTAAAGCTGACATCATCCTCCAACATGCTGAGGGAGTGATATGACCTTTGTGTCTGCAGAACCCATTCTATTACCCCAAAAAAGGCCTCACCATGAAATAAGAATTGCTTTTCTCTTTCTCCTGTGCTGCAAAATCAATCTATAATAAAAAGTCCTTCAGTGCAGATTGGAGGCTTTAAACCTTATTGTGCAGAAAGCTACTGAAGCAAAACCTGGCAGGAGAGAGTGAAGTTTGCTAAAGCAAGCTGGTTTGTTTAAGCAATTTTCAAGTAATGTCAGCTTGATAATCCTGAGATGATATTATCCGTATTTCACAATGTCATCGCTTGTTTTTAAAACCGCTTTGGTAACCAGCAAAATTATTTCACACATTTTCACCTCCTTAAAAGAAAAGCAACATCTTAAGAATTTTTTCTGCATGATGATATGTCTTCTGGGATTTAAGGTTTTGTTTTTACTTCAGTGATACTTTAATATCCTTCCTTGTCTCTTTATTTCCCCACTATTAGTAACTCAAAGCCCGTAAAGCCTGACAGTTGGATAGACTTCTGCCCAGTAGGTTGCTCTTCTTCATTGTCACTGAAAAAGCTTCCAACAATCACAAGTCAAAGTACATCATACAGGATCTTACTTGGACTGATTTCTCAGTTTTTGTAGGTGTCTTCATATCGCATTTTGTCAGGAGAGCTCAGACACCAACGTTCACAGCATGTCTCCGGCTATTTGTTATCAAGTCTATTTAAAACAGGGGTTCAAAGCAAACCTAATTACAAACAAAAAAAGCCAACAGTTATGTCAGTTTTGACCGGCGGTCATGGGTCATTTCCAATAAAATGGCACGAGACTCGAGTAAAATGTATCCATCAAATGGAAAACTTTATTAAAGAGAACACATGTTGACCCCCCAACACACAACAAAGAATCCAACCCCTCCAAAAGCAAATGGCTTCCTTTTATACTCTACCTGATTCAGGTGAGCATCTGGAATAGCCCAAGTCTGGGGGTCAGCCAACCAAATGAAGACATAAACCTCCCCATGAGAAAACATCCAACCACAATATAACACATGATAAATATATTCAGATTTGTAACAAGTCCTATAAATAACTAAATAACATATAAATTTAAACCTCTTCTGTACACATTAAAACACCTTAACCACACTCCTCTAGCCTGGCACATTGGTTTACTGCAGGAGATCATTAGCAGGTGATTGAGTTGCTTTTACTCTTATGTTCCACATCCTGCAAAAGATGCAACCAGGAACGGTGAGTACTGTTACCACTTCTCTTTATATATACAAAGAATTTATGTTATAGACAAATGATTAAATGTGAACAGCTCTAACTCAGGTTCTTTTCCTGACACAGGTAGGATGGCCAGTCCCCCTGTCTCTTCACCTTTCACAAGCCGTCACTTAAATACTAACTCAAATCAACCTAGTAAAGTAAAAACCAAAATGTGTTTTTCTTTATTATATAGTTTTAAATACCAATCAAATTAGACCCACACATTCTTTAACCTTTCCAGCATGGGTGACCCTACCTGGCATAGATCTAGGGGCCACTGAAACACGCAAACTTCCTGATCAAAATAAGGCGGTTTTAATTAGGTACAAAGGTCCCCTTTAGCTGGCCTTTTCTACATGGGGTGAAAGGCTAAAGAAAAAATATACTTTTGAAGGCTGACATAGTAAATATACTTATTTTTTCATACAGAGAAATGTCATTAGCATTCATTCACAGGGCAAAAATGTGTTGTTGTTTTTTTTTAAAAACCTTTTTAAAAAACTGTTTGTTTTTATATCACGGTTATTTCTATGACTATTAGGCATGCCCACAGTCAAGCATCAACACAAAGCCAGCATGTGAACGCAGAAGAGTAGGGGTTCATTTAATACCTGCTGCAAAAAAACTACACCAAAAAACAAAACAAAACTAGTCTGTTATGTCACTATGTTAATGATGTTATATAACAGATGACCATGACTCCTTCAGGCACACATTAATCAAAAAGCTCTGTTTGATTATCGATGTGGACGATAAACTTAAAGGCTCTGTTTTCCCCGTTGTTCTGCAAAAGCTTTCACCTGTAACCACTAATGGTTTTACAATACAGTTACATGAGAACATGACAGCATAAGAAGCTCACATCCATCTGTAGAGCAAGAGGAAAAATAGAGTGATCCACCATCATTCTGTGTGTGTGTGTCCTACAGAGCAGTGAGCTCTTTCCAGCAGCTAGTCAAAGGTTATATTTACACATAACTAATGTAATTTGTGATGTGGGTAGTAATTTACATGTATATGTTTTAAACATTAGTCTGCACAGATTGATGCCTTTATATGGTTAAGTCCAAAGTAAACTATGGAGGTGCATTTTGGTTTGGTAGGATATGGTAGGATATGAACCAACCTTTGATTGGTTCATAGAAGTAATTTATTGGGAAAATGATAAATTTGAGAAAACTCTGGGAAATACTGCCTAACAGACCTAATGTCAAAGTAATTATTTTCCTAAAATATAAAAATTTCATAATATTGCATTTCATAACCTTAGTATTGTTTTTTTTTTTATCGTCATCATCTCAAAACTGATGCTATTGGTCATTTAGGTACATCTGGTCATCATTAAGTGTCTAGAGCGGTGACACAGTGGTAAGCACCTCACCAAAAAAAGGTTCAGTGCTCGAAGCGTTAAAAAATAACGGCTTAAAGGTGATGGCACAGTATTAGTGTAATCAAAATGGGCTATATTTGTTTTACTGTTTCATTTAATAATTTGTCTCACAACACAGACTGCAAAATAGTAAATGTGAACAGCTTTGTAATTTGACCATCCATCTATAAACAGCTTACCAGTTTGTCCAACTAAGTGCAGGGCTGAAGGTGGCTGATTAATAATACATTAGAATCACACATAATATAGATCGATCAGGCATAGCATTATGACCACTGACAAGTGAAATGAATAACACGGATTATCTCTTCATCATGGTACCTGTTAGTGGGTAGGCTATATTAGGAAGCAAGTGAACATTTTTCTTCAAAGTTTAAAGAAGCTGATTGGTTACTCGTGGATTGGTCATGCCAATCTGGGTCTAGGGGCAGACTGCCCCTCTGGGGGCGAGGGTACCTGGACTTGAGGTACAGAGTATGTTTGGGGAGTGGTTTCCATAGTGACATACCAAGTGAGGTTTGAAAGAAAACTGAAGCTCTTGCTAGCATTTAGTTTTTGTGATTGTTTCTTTGAAGATCACTTCTGTCCTAGTTTGTCTCTGTTCCAATGTTAGTAAGAATGCTTGTGGAGAGGTGTGGTTGTAGATGAGGGGTGGAGCAGTGGGTTCAGGGGGCAGTGCTAGGGGAGGCTGGCTGGCACAGCTGTCAGCCATCACACCAATTATGCCTTCCTTATTACAGTAGCTCCCTAACCCTTAAGGAGAAAGCTGTGTGGTATGTGCGAGTTGGAGAGGGTAGCTGAAAAGCTTTGTGTACATAAATCACTGTAAATAAAAACACTGTTTCCTGCCAAGTGCCAGGTCCTTCCTACCACAATGCTATTATCCTTTATGTCATTACTATATCCTCCAGCACTCATTCTAGTCCATCTAATTATGTATATCTTCTAGTTGAGTCCATGTGTCTTGGATATGTAGTATTTTTCCCATTCTTGTCCCCATGTCTGTCTAGTCTCTCTGCATTATGTCCCCATGGTTGCCTGGTTTCCCCATTTTGATGTCTCAAATTAACCTAGTCTTCCTATTCAGTTATGTCTCTTGCATTTCACTGTGCATTTAGTTCTCTGCCTGCTTTGTTCATTATACCATTGTTAGTTCCCTTTTGTATTCCCATCTTGTTCGCTCAGTCTTGTCTCTGTTTGTTTTGTCTCTATGTCAGGTGTGCTTGTGTGGGTCTGTCATCTATTACTTTTTGTTTGACTTTGGTGGTCGTTTGTATCTAGTTGTATCTACTTCCCTTCTCTCATCTTCTTAGCCCCAGCTATGCTCCCACTTTCAATTAACTCTCTCAATTAACTGGTGTGTATAAATTATCTGAGTCTTCTTTTGTCTTTTTCATGTCCTCCTTCAATCCTGTGTTCTGGTTCATTACATGTGTTCTCCTAGGGTCCATGGTTTTGCATTCCTGGCTCCAGCCATGCTTTGTTTTGATATGTTTTTTTTGTCTCCAGACAAGACTCCAGATGCAGTGTGATACTTTGAGCAATGTTTTGGAGGGAAACCTTGGGTCCTGCCATCCATGTGGATGTTACTCTTACATGGACCACCTACCTAATCATTGTGGCAGACTATGTACACTTTCAAAAGGATAATGCACCCTGCCACAAAGCAATCAGGGTACAAGTATGTTTAAAGCAGGACAACAACAAGTTTTAGAGTTTTTGTTGACTTGGCATTTAAATTCCCCAGAGAAACAAGTCAAATCCCTAGACGTTTCACCTCACATTTTACGGGACTCAAAGGATCTTTTGCTAACATCTTGGTGCCTATTAGCACAGCATACTTTCAGGAGTCTAGTGAAGTCCATGCATTGACGAGTCAATCAGATGGAACAATACGGCAAGGCCGTGATGATCCACTTGGTAAAGTAATTCTGTTGGGCATCTTTCTTGGCCTTCAGACAATAATTCTGTTGCTAAAGAACCAAACAGGACAGGCAAAAAAATTTAAAAAACAAACAAAAAACGTATGTGTTGTGCCAAGTGAATCGACTGAAAGGTAACGAACAGTTATAGATATAACTTCTGTTCCCTGAAGGAGAGGGACGAGGTTCAACACAAGGTTGCCCCTCCAAGCAGCTTGGCTCAGTGAAGAGCAGCTATCGAACTGAGGGATGGCTGTGATGACAAGGGCTATATGTGTCATACTTGTTCGGTGTACAGTATATTAAAAAACAGAACTACAGTATGATAAGCTGACATAATTCAGGCTTGCTGAAAACATTCAAATATAGAGAACTTCCTGTGCCTTTTCAGGTATTTGCATAAATAATTAGTCTAAATCCTAAAACTGGTAATTAATCATCATGTAGAGAGACTCTAGCCAAGGTCCCTCTGGTACAGTGCATGCAAAACTTGATTGTTTTACCACATCATGTTCAGAGAAAGCACTGCCATCATTTCATTTCAACTGTAACCTTCAATTACATAACCAGAATTTACGACCTGGAATATGTTTTAAAGCTATTAAAAAGGCAGTTTTGAAACTTTTTTTTTTTTTAACCTACTGAATTGTGCAGTCATTTACTTTGTTCAGTGTTAACTGTAACCCTTTTCATTTGACATGGAAGTTTAATAAACTACATTTTATTTTACCTCATCAGTTTTACCATTGCCAGCAAATGAACATCAACAATCTGACTTTGGGAAGCACACTGTTAATGGTACTCCAGTGGAACTATGATGTTGACATTTCTGCTTTTGAATCGCTTTAATGGGTTACTATGAATCAAATTCTTGTTTTCATGAACCAGTAGCTTTCTAAATAGCACACTCATCAGTTCAAAATTCTATTTTCTCTAGTGATTTGAATTATACCAATGGATTGGTTCACAGACAGGATCCAATCTTGTCTCCAGTCTCGTTTGTAATATCGATGGACAGGATTTCAAGGTGTAGACTGCTGAAGGTGTCAATTTTGTGGATCTAAAAACAGCATCCCTTCTTTTCACAGATGATGTGATTCTGTTGGATTCATCGAATCATGACCCAGCTGTGGAACAGCTGTAATGGAAGTGAGAATGGCAAAGTCTGAGGCTACAGTTCTATGTTGAAAAACGGTTATAAACTCCCTTTGGGTCAGGAGAGACAGGCCGCTCCAAGTGAGGGAGTTCAAATATTGGGATATTCTTAGCCCATAATGGGAGGACAGAGCGTGATTTGGACTGACAAACCAGTGCACCATCAGCAACAATGTTGGTGTTGTATCAAACTATCAAGGTGAAGTGATAGCTAAGCCAAAAAAGGAGGTTTTGATGTACCAATCAATGTTTCAACACTCACTCATGGGCAATGTCCAAAAAAGTGAGGTCTCAAATACAAGCAGCTGAAATAAGTTACCATTGCTGGACTTTGCATGGCTTGGCTCAACCTTACAGATGGAAAACCTCACAGTTGAGTCTCTGCTTCTTCGTGTCAACAGGAGCAAGTTGAGGCGGCTCAGCAGCCTGGTTAGGATGCCCTCTGGGTACCTCCTTTTGC
The DNA here is from genome assembly GCA_015108175.1 of Pelvicachromis taeniatus. NCBI lineage: Eukaryota > Metazoa > Chordata > Actinopteri > Cichliformes > Cichlidae > Pelvicachromis > Pelvicachromis taeniatus. The sequence goes on along the minus strand of VURO01047462.1, from coordinate 7,010 downwards.
ATGTTGTTTTTTTTGGGGGGGGGCACAACCACCAGGAAACTGACCTTGGGGTAGACCCAGAGCTCATCACAGAGGCTGTATATCTAATCTGGCTTAGCCTGCTTCCACCAAAATCTTTGAAAGATGAAGATAATGGTTGGATGAATGGACTTTATATTATGTTGTCCTGACTCTGCTGCTGGCTGTAGATGCTTAGTGTAACATTATATTTATACCGTAAACACATTTAGGACGGTCAGATATCTCCATAGCTAGTCATGTCCACATATAATTTATCATCAGTTTGTCATTGCTTTAAATTATTTTCTGTTTGACATGCTAGAATTTCTTGTTACCTGGCACTGTTTTGTTATTGTTCTTCTGTAAGTTTTATCAAAGGTCACCTTTTGTTTGCTTTGCCTGCCTGCCTTTATATTAGCACTGTTATTCACTTTGAAGGTTTATTCTACATTTATTTTATTTTAGTTTAATTGCATACTTTCAGTTTCTCATAACATTTCTTAGATCTGTAATTACTTTGTTCCTTGTTGTGTTTCCATATGTGAAAGCCTTTATGGGTGTTTGGGGTTTGTTTTGACACTGAAGCACAGATATACTGGTTTGTTTCCAGCAGTAAAATTTATAGGCTCAGCCTGTCACAACTTCACAGTGGTTTTATTCATGAGGAATGTCTATCTGTCTGGGTGTTGTTGTTTTTCAAATGACAAGAGAAATGAGATGTTGAGCACAACACAGTGTGTGTCTGATTACGTAGGAACATGGTAACCTCCCTAATCGTCCCAACATATGTCTGTGAATTAGTGCTTAATAGCACGCTAATATAATACTTGAATTTCACTCACTAAAAACTGAAGCACAACTTTGTAGAGAGTCTGTATCACACAGCAAACCACATTATTTGTCAGTAATTCTATTTAAAATGCTCCAAATGGCAAAACACCACAAACATTATTCAGCTGAGTGACTTGAATCGCAGACACGAGGACTAGAACAAACTGATCAACTTTCAGCTCTGTGTCAGCATACCTGTCAATCAAAGCAGCTGAATTTCCTGTACTGAAGCCTTACTGGTATCCAAGTGGATGAGGTATAAACCAAAAATCAGCCAGTTGTCTGGGTCCCTGACCCAGCGTTTTCTGTTCTTTTTGAGAGATAAAGTTGAGTTCAGTTTATTATTTTAACCTGGGTTGTCTGCATTGGTCTCATGTATTTTTGTCCGATGTTTTGATGTTGCTCATGCCACGTCTACACATTTTCTGTTTTATTTTGAATTATTTGTGTTCTTGTTCATTATGTTTAGTTTCACTTCCCCCATGGTGTCATTATGCTCATTTCAGTCAACCCATGTGTTCCCACTTCCCGTAATCACCTATGTATTTAAGTCCTCTGTCTTCTGTGTTTCATTGTCAGGTCATCTTTTGTCCTCGCCACAGTCTTCATAGGGTTTTCTCATAGTTCTTACTGTGTTTCATAGTAGCCTTAGTTTACATAGTGTTCAGTTTGCTCACAGTTTTTTCTTAGTTTCATGTTTATTACTGCTCATAGCCAAAATAAAGGCTCACCTTTTGTTCACCTGCAATACCATTCCCTGCGTCTGCTTTTGGGCTCTGTTTCAAAAACACTGGCGAACCCTGCTGTGACACCGGTACTCTTTCGTATAGCTGCTATCAAGGGCTAAACTATTAATAAAGGACAAAAGTGTTTTTTTAGTACCAGATTGTACAGATTTTTACAATTGTTTCAATTCTGTTGTACATTTTAGCAAGGTAGTCTGTCATGATTTGCTCACTTTTGGAGCCAATCATGATATCTTCAATTTTTGAATTCATGAACTGTGAAGCAGGGTCTTTTGAGTTGAGATCAGGTGGCTAACTTGGCCAATGTTGACTATCCCATTTCTTTGGCTTGAGAAACTCTTGGGTTACCTTTGTAGTACACTTTGGGTCATTATCCATTCTAACTTCAAAAGGGTGCTCTGTTGCAGCATTTGGCAGAAAAACTGAGTACGGTCCTGTATGCTTCAGAATTTATCCAGCTACTTCTATCAGCAGTCACATAATCAATAAACACTGGGGATCTGGTTCCACTGCAGCCATATATGCCCATGCCATATCATAGCCTCCATGTTTGACAGATGATGTGGTATGCTTTGGATCAAGGGTCATGGATCATACTCATCATACTCATACTCCATTCTCAGGAGTCTACAAGTTAATCTTGGTTTTGTTTTTCCAAAAGATTTTTCTACAGAACTGGGTAGTCATAAAATTCACTGTGGTATACAGAGGCAAGACTTAAAAGTAAATATCATTGTCCAAAAACTTATGAACCTAAATGTTGTTGTCTGTATTACACATGCCGAAACTGGTGATTTTATCCTTTGATCAGCGTCTATACCAAACACAAATACATTTTCAATCTGAAGTCAACACAAAATTTAGCCTGTCTCTCTGCCTTTAAGTGTCAACATACAGCATTGTTGGAAGAAAAAGTCACACTTGGCCAAATGTAGTTCTTGAGATCTTTTTGTGTTTAGGAATAAGTGTTAGTTACAACTGTCTAGGCATAGTGATAGAGCATCTCCACTTTGGTGGCCTTTTATTTGCAAACTGTAGTTCAGCAGTGGTTTAGTTTGCTCTGAAGTGGTTTACAGCTGAGTGTGAAGTGGTAAGAATGAGAATGAGCATTTCCAAATCCAAGACCATAGTTCTCAGCCAGAAAGGTTTGGACCACAAGATTGACATACAGTTCACATTGCCCAAAGAATACAAAAGGTGCAATCTGCAGCATTTCAGGTTTGAACTAAAATAACATTGGAGATCTTGACAAGGAAAGCCACATGAATCATTTCTCACCTGAATCACCTAATGCGAGGATCACAGTGTTAAGGTTAACGGCTCCAACTGCAGCTGCTGTCCGCGCATGGCAGGTGTTTGGTTTTGATGTTCAGTAAATATGATATGAGGCGTTTGTAAATACCACAATGAAGTGAGGCTATGATTTTGTGGCATGTGGTGAAATATCAGAACCTAATTTTTGCATTTAGTGGTACGAATCTAATCCCAGTCCCACTAAACAAGCACTTAAATAATTAGATACTTATACCACATAAAAGTCTAGAGAGACAACTTCAGGCTTTTTACTTCTACAAATTTACACCTTTGAGCTTTCCAGTGTAAACAGTCCTGTGCTATTGACCATGGATCTACTCCAACTGACCAACTGGGGCTAAAATGCCTTTGCTGATTAGGGATTAGAAACTTTTGTTGATTTTTTTTTTTCTTCTTCTTAAGTCTGTCCAGAATGTAAATTCATGACTTTCTAGCCACAGATCTCCTTCTCCAACTTCCAGTACTATTTTTGTACTATTTTTGTACTATTTAACACAATCAGTGATTGGCTTCAAACTCATAACTGATTATAATGTATAGCTACATCAAAATCAGAAGACAGCATTTATTCTGGAAGGCTTTGCAGTGTTACCTCTATTTGTTAAAAACATGGAGATATGCTTCCAAAGTTCTAAAAAATAAAAACTACTCCAGGGTTAACTGGTATTTTGGGTTAGTAATTCAAAATATTAACTAAAACAGACACTATGTAATGTTTTTCAGACAGAATTTTCCTCTGTATCAAAAATCAAAAAATCTAGTACTTCCAAGAAATATTGACTGCAAAGCCAGTATTGTCTGAACAAAACAAAATTCCACTGGCAGTGATGTAAGTCTACATTTTATTTTGATTTTGTCATTTCAGAGTAAAAACAACTCATCACCACTGCTAATTCACATTAATGATATCCTTGCAGATAGCTTTCCAGAACACCATCTATTTGAAAAACAAAAATCAGGTCAATTCACCTTTCACCTTAACTCTTCTTCATACTGTATGAAGTTTTTGCTACACAAGATAAAAAAGCCAGACGTCATTAAACTTCAGACGAGATTAGACTTCACATCCCATGGTTTCTTTTAAACCACAGCATTACTGAGTGCCAATAGCACAGCCCTGGGCCTTAATGTTTAACTGTTGTTCTCACTTCCTCCCTCATATGGTTCTCCCATGCCGCCCATCCAGACATGTCAACAGAACCCATATGGAGAAAACCAAAAGCAGCTTTAACATAGTTTTTTTTTTCTCTCCTGTGGAAATGCATTTTAACACTTTTGCAAAATGACAAAACTGGACCACACCGTGTCATTGTTGAAGTGACACATTTCAAGTAGAAAATCCAAAAACATTGACGAATAAAACCTGCACTGAAGCACAGGGCTACTGTGCTGGAAAACTGATCTCTCTTTTATGTCTTTTTTTTCTTTTCTTTTTTGCAGCAAAGGGGCCCTGTAAATCATGTCCTTTATACCTCCGGCTGGGGGTTCACTGCCTCACCACAGGGTGGGAGGAGAGCATGATGGGAAAAACATGATGGGATCTTACTTTAGTGGGTCAGAGGAGACAGCGGGAGAGAAAAGAGGCAAATGAGAAGCTCCAAAAGGGGAGAGAGACAAAAACAGCAGGAGGGTAAAATATTGAAATACAGTCAGAGAAAGACAAATAAAGACAGAAGACTATGAAGACATAAAACTGCAGTAACAGTAATAAAAATTAGACTTATTCGTTCAAAACATTTTAAATGGCCAGCTCCATAACTCCAAAATGGCAACAGGGCACAAAATAGACCAAAATTTAATGATATATTACAACATCAGCCATGACCTACTGAAAAACAAAAACTAAAAAAGGAAGAACAAGGGAAATGTATATAAATCTTGTCTTCTGCAAATTTTACACTCTACCTCCTTATTGGTTGGACCATTATTTTTTTCAACAATTTTTGTAACTGCATTGTATTTGTAGATTTAAACAAATAAATTCAGATACAAATGAAGTGAAGACTTTCAGTTTTAGTTCAAGGGTTTTAACAGAATTACTATAATAACTGTTTCACGACATCCAGCTTTATGGTGAGATGACATCTGTTTTAATTCCATGAAAAATTAAGTGCATAAAAGTTCTTGAGTTGATTTCATGTGAATAAAATAACAATATAAATTAACTGAGGGACCAGACAAAGAGTGATTCATAACACCCATATGAGAGATCCAGCAAGGGTACAGTTTACCCTGCCCGGGATAGGGTTACCGGGGCCCCGCCCTGGAGCCAGGCACGGGGAGGGTGCCCAAGGGCAAGCATCTGGTGGCCGGGCCTATCCATGGGGCCCGGCGGGGCACTGCCCGAAAAAGGGACATGGGCCCATCCTTCTGCAGGCCCACCACCAGCAGGAGGCACCGAAGGGGTCGGGTGCTTTGTGAGCTGGGTGGTGGCCAGGAGCGGAGGCCCTGCCGGACCAATCCCTGGCTACCGAGACTAGTAATCGGTACATGGAATGTCACCTCTCTGGTGGGGACGGAGCCTGAGAGAGCTTGAGAGGTACCGGCTAGATATAGTCGGGCTCACCTCAACGCACGGCTTGGGCTCTGGAACCAGTCTCCTGGAGAGGGGCTGGACTCTGTCTCAGTCTGGAGTTGACCCTGGTGAGAGGTGGTGGGCTGGGGTGGGTATCTTGGTATCCCCTCGCCTTGCTGCCTGTATGTTGGGGTTTCTCCCAGTGGACGAGAGGGTTTACTCCCTGTGCCTTCGGGTCGGGGAGCAGGTCCTGATCGTCATCTGCGCTTATGTGCCGAGTGGCGGTTCAGAGTACCCAGCCTTCTTGGAGTCCCTGGGTGGGATACTGGAAGGTGCTCCACCTGGGGACTCTATTGTCTTATTGGGAGACTTCAATGCTCACGTGGGCAATGACAGCTAGACCTGGGGCGTGATTGGGATGAACGGCCTCCCGGATCTGAACCCAAGTAGTGCTTTGTTATTGGACTTCTGTGCAAATCACAGTTTGACCATAACAAACACCATGTTCGAAAATAAGAGTGTCTATAAGTGCACGTGGCACCAGGAAACTCTAGGCCGCAGGTCGATGATCAATTTTGTAATCGTATCATCAGCTCTAAGGCCATATGCTCTGGACACTCGGGTAAAGAGAGGGGCTAAGCTGTCAACTGATCACCACCTGGTGGTGAGTTGAATCAGGTGGAGGACACTGGACAAGACCCGGTGCGCCTAAACGTACAGTGAGGGTGTGCTGGGAATGCCTAGCAGAAGTCTCAGTCCGCGAGATCTTCAACGCACACGTCCGGCAGAGCTTCAACAGCCTGCCGAGGGAGACGGGGGACATTGAGTCCAAATGGGCCATGTTCAACATCTCCATTGCCAAAGCTGATGCACTGAGCTGCAGCCGCAAGGCGGTCGGTGCCTGTCATTGTGGTAACCCACAAACCAAATGGTGGACAACAGCGGTGAGGGGAGCCACCAAGCTGAAGGAGTCCTACCGGGCTTGGTTAGCCTCTGGGACTTCGGAGGCAGATGATAGGTACCGACAGGCCAAGCAGAACGCGGCAAGGACAGTGGCTGAAGCAAAAACTCGGGTGTGGGAGTTTGGAGGACCTCCTTAATCCCACTGGCACGTCTTCCATAGAGGAAGCAGAGTCTGGGGACGAAGGGGATGACCCACCTATCTCCAGCGGTGAGGTCACTGAGGCAGGTAAACAACTCCTGGATGGCAAAGCCCCTGGGGTGGATGAGGTCCGCCCCAAATACCTCTAGGCTCTGGATGTTGTAGGGCTGTCTTGGTTGACACGCCTATACAATGTTACATGGAGATCAGGGGCAGTACCTCTGGATTGGCAGACCGGGGTGGTGGTTCCAATCTTTAAGAAGGGGGACCGGAGGGTGTGTTCCAACTACAGGGGAATCACACTCCTCAGCCTCTCTGGGAAGGTCTATAACAGGATGCTTGAAAGGAGAGTTTGTCTGTTAGTCGAACCTCGGATACAGGAGGAACAATGCGGTTTTCGTCCCGGCCGTGGAACACTGGATCAGCTCTTTATCCTCTCAAGGATCCTTAAGGTTGCATGGGAGTTTGCCCAACCAGTCTACATGTGTTTTGTGGACTTGGA
>VURO01047458.1:0-15937 GCA_015108175.1 Pelvicachromis taeniatus | reverse complement strand
TGAAGCCGTATGTCTTAATCCTTCTTTGGGCAGCCCTCGTTAGCCTCCATGACCACTATCGTGCTGGTACTTTTGTTTTTTACCAGTTAAGACAAAAAGCATAAATGAGTCGTCTATAGTTGTTGGAGTAAATGATTTAATGTTGTCATTATTGTGATTGTTGCTGTATATATGAAACTGTAAGACTTGAGTTTGATTGTATGAACAAAGAGATTCCTTTGCCACACCACATGCCTGAAGGAAGGTTGTAAACTTTAGAGACTGTTGTTTCATGTAAGATAGGAGAGTTTTACTTCCTGACATCTGTGTTGAACCACATGATGAAGGAGTTTTATGAGATGGTCATTTAACTGGTACAGACACACACACACACACACACCCACGCACGCCACAGAGACACAGACACACACACACACACAGAGGGGGGTTAACACCATGGTTACGACCATCTGGGAGTGGTTTACAATGGAGGTGTTGCCAATTCTTGTGTGTCAATAAAAGGATGACTGCATGGGGGGCGGAGTCAGAAAAGGAGTCAGGGGCAGAAGGCAAGAAGGAGAAGAGAGGGTCAGAGGTGAAGACCTTTGGGTCTCCTCGCTCCCGTCCTTTCTGTTCCATGTAGTCATATTAAAATGAAGCTCGCTTATGGGTCTTGATTCATCCACAAATATACAGTCCTAAGGTTAATGGGTTAGTAGGATCTCCAGATCCAGAGAAAAACCCTATCAATAGTCTTATAGTAATAAGATCTTACAGGTATGCTTCATATCGACAGTTTACCTGGTTGATGCATGGTTGGCTGGCTGGCTAGCGTACGTAGTCATCCCATGTGCAGTAAACAACATAAGGACAGTCTATCCAGACCCAAGTGGCATATATGCAGGATTTCATGCTGCAGCTGCTGATCATGTAGAGGTAGATTAGGTGTGGAGCCATTTTAATGACATATAGTTTACATTCTTACTGTCTCGTTCTAATCTACTAATACTTCCGACAACGTATATACGTCATCGTCCCAGAATGCATTGTGTGCGCAAAAACATGGCAGCTCCCATGGAACCAAAACCGTTTTAAAAAACAAAGATTTAATGAATAACGAAAACATTGTAGTTATTTTGAAGTATGTTTTTATGTAGTGGAGATCCTTTGTAACATATTTAGAGTAACTTGTCATAATAGTCAGGGTTCCTTTTAAAACTATGCAATGGATTCTTGATGATATTTCAAAAGAGGTGTTTCTTCTGCCCAGCAGAGGGGTTTAGGATTTTGCCCCAAGGATCCAGGGAGGGTCTTAATGATTTATTAACTAAGAGTAAAATTTACTAAGTTCTTTAAGGTTACAAAGTGAGTTTTTGGAGTTTTGTTAATACCTTGCCCTGATAATGAGCTGCTTTGCAGCATTTAGAGTCCATAGGAGTCAAATGGGTTTTGTCCTTTAACCCTAGAACACTATCGCTAAAATAATAACGCCATCACTAACGCCGGGTGATTTTTACCCAATATGATATACCCAATTAAAAGTACTTGTCATCAAAATATATCACATATCAATACATCAATATGACAACACATGACAAATTAGAGTGGTCTTCTTTTATTTTCAACTGTGCCATGGCTAACAAAATGGAAAAAAAAAAAAAAAGCGTTATGGGGGGACCCTAAAAAATGCTCCAAAATTCCATCAAAGGCAATGCTGAAGCTACCCAGGGTCCCACCACACTCAGACAAATGCAACATATTGAAAATTATGTAAATACATTTGCTCGGGTGAAAATCACCCGGCGTTAGTGTTCTAGGGTTAAGATTTTTGAGGCTGAGAGGCAGGTTCATGACTCCTTGGGTTGCTGGTTTCGTTTGGGATCCACAGGAATGGGGGTCATAACTTCATACAGGAATATTTTCTTTAAAATACGAAGACTTCAGGTGCATCGCTCCCTTTAGGACTGTCTGTGGCATGCATGGCATCTCCAGGAATCAGGACTTTATTTAGTCCTGGAGACCAAAGTATCTGAAGGAAGTCATTTAATGGGCATTGCTCCAAGTTTATCATGCATAGCTGGATGTCATATCTTCAGCTTACCTTTTAGAGGATACTAAAAGCAGTTAAAAACAGGCAATGTTTTTAAAGGAAACAAAGCACCTCATCCTTGTGCTAAGGTGTTAAGGCAGAACTCTAGAGTAAAATGGAAAGGAAAATGACACCAGTTGTACATGGAGCCCCAAACACTCGAACAATCTATCTAAAATGTTGGACTCTTCCTTTGTCAGCAGCTGAACTCCCGAGCTCCACATGATTGGTCGCTTTTCTGTCCACCTGGGTCACATTCAGTCTGAACTCCAGAGCTACATGAGCTCCGGGGGCTTTCTTGGGTTAAATGAGGCTCGAGTCAAACCACAGAAGTAAAACAGAAATGGAGACAAAACTTCGTTTGATCCAGTGATTGAGCCACTGATGACTTTCAAACTAACTTGAGAACAGGAAGGATTGTGGGTAAAATAGTAAATGCTAAGGTTAGGCATGTTTTGGTGGGAATGTTAGTCTTGTTCAGGTGTGTCTCTGTAAATGATGGGATGGCTGAGGTCAAGTGATTTCTGTTTATGTGCTAAAGGCATCCAAAGAAGTAGGACAGGCGCTGGTGTGTAAGGCCAACCCTAACTTCGAGGTGCATCACCATCACCTCCTGAACTGCCTGGAGAAGACAACGGTGAGGACACACACACACACACACACACACACACACACACAACACACACACCACACACACACACACACACACACACACACACACACACACACACACACACAGATTGAATTCTTAAAAAATTGTCAAAGAAATGTCTAAAAACATCATTATATTTTTAATTAATGAAAATATATTGAATATTGTTCACCTTACCTGCAGATTAAATTTTCTCAAATTTTCCAGCAGTAAACTAAAACTATTCAGTTTTATTCTTTATTCTTCAAATTTGGAAATCTATCCAGTTCTTAGCAGATTCTGCATGTCCATGTTTGAGCTTTAACCCTTTACCTGCCATCCTGTAAAACTGCAGCTTTGCTATTTCTCAGAATCACGAGTTTGTGGATGAGAAAACATATGAGGCAAGCTGCAAGGATGTTACGCTGCTGAAGCAGGTTTCCCGCTCTTCCTCCATCTCCTCCTCTTCAACTCATGGCCTCAGCTCCTGCTGTGGCCGCAGGAAGAGGAAGACCTTCAATGTCCCAAACTCCAACATGTCTGTGGGTCTGCAGGGCAGTCTCCAGGAGCTGAGCACCATCCAGATCAGGGAGCGACCGCTAACCAACAGGTAGGTTAGACAACACTGCAGCTCTGATTTTTACAGTTATACGGTTACATCCAACATTTACGTCTCTTTGTTCACTTATAGTCACATCATCCCCATAAAGAAATAAAATCATCCCAGAAGAGATGACTATGATGTCATGGGGCCCTACTGACTTTAAGGATATTCCAGAAGGTTACAGAGGTCCTTCTGAAGGGTCTTAAGGTCCTAAAGAGCTTTCAGTAGTTTACACGGACTTTGCAAAAGTCATTGAAAAGAAGAATACAAATTCTCATGGACATTTACAGCACATGATCCTTGAAGAAAGATCTACCAGGAGCTGCCAGAGTAGCTTTTCAGCAGTAAAGTTAATATGAATGACTTAAAATCGGGACAGAAAAAAATAGGTGAACTGAGCAGGAGATGTGATGCTTTAACCATGATTTAGATAAAACGGGCCAATGTAGGAGTGGAGAACTCAGCAGTACTAAAAAGAAACACCTGCAGGAACACTGTAGAATGATTGACCTGAGCTGTGTTGATGTGTTTACACCTGAAACACAAGACGGGAAGTTTAACGAGAGTCCATCTGAACTGCTCAAAATTCACTTTTGCTCATGAAGACGTACTTACCTGTCTCTCCTTTGCCTCTCTCTAGTCGTTCCAGTCGATCCAGTCTCAATGCCAAATTTGAGGAGACGGTTCCTCTAAACTGTGACCAACCCTACATCACCTCTGCCATCATCAGCATGCCCACGCCTCCTGGCACCACCCCTGAAGGTGATGAATCTACCAGCTCCACTGACTACTCCCTGGCCAACATCGTGCGAGTGTCTGCACTTTAGGCCCCACCAAGATTCTCCCACACTGCTACCCACTGCGCTGGAAGATGGCATGGGTTGGCAGTCTACAGCTCAAACCACAACAGACTCAGAGCAGGATTTGGGAGCTGTATCGTGTGTCCACAATGGAAGTGACGGGTTAACTTAAATGCTTCGGATTCGCTGTGGAGAAGCAGGTCTACAGGTCACACTAAAACTGACTCTGATTTGGACTGTAGTTGTTATTTGTTCTCTCTTTTTCTTCTGGGAGGATTTTTCCGCCATTAAAATAGCAGCAGTCTGATGGAAGGTGGATCTCTGCTTCTTTCTGAAAGGTCATCACCACCAAAGCATCTTTGTCCTGAATGCTGGCAGCGCAATGAGAATTGGATCATTCTGAAATATGTTTAGCACAAAGACTGGCAGCTGGTGTCAATGCTTCACATTTATTATATTTTGTATCCTCTCAGTGAGTTACTAGTCCATGCAGCTGTGTTTGACTGTCTGGAGCTGGACTTTAGGACCAGTAGCTCAGTCTGAGCTAACCAGACTTGTGGTTTAATCTAGCTTTAATCTTTTAAATTACTTGCATTTCTTTCATATTAGGTCTACTGTACTCTTTATGAAAGATAATGTAGAAAATACATACAGCGTCAGACACATTTTCAGCTATGAGTTTAGGCTCAGAGGTCCTCAGCCAATTTAAAATTTATCTCCAATCACTTGAATTCACTTAGCTGGATTTGCAGTCTTTGTGCTAAGTTAGACTAAACGTATCCCAGTAGAAACCAGGATGAGACAGATGGTGACGGAGGCTTTATCATAACCCTGTCACAGTTCTGAACCTGACAGACCCTCTGTGTTTGTAGAAAATGTTCTGAGGACGTGTTAAAGGTTGGAACTCACCATTTGTTTTGCAGTCTTCTGAATGTTTTTATCATATTTATCCTGGGTGAAGGGTGTTTGTCATTGAAGACCGCCATCTGTTCTCATCTTCAGCGTTTGTCCCATCATGGGTGGGACAGGTTTAGCTCCTGCACCATCAATGTGGTGAAAACTCAGCAGTAGATATTTACAGCCTGCACCCAGTGATGAAATATATCATTTAAATGCATTATCATTAATATCATTATTATTATCACATTATTTTCTTCCAGTCATCATATTTTTTGTTATCATTATTTATCAGTGGTGGTGAATGGGGCCGTTTATCTTGAGGTGTAAGTGCTACAACAGTGAAATTATCTTTTTTGTTTCATTTCATTTCATGGATGTTATTTGTTAGATTTTTGATGATCTTTTTAGTCTTGTTTTCATTTTTTGAAATAATGATATATTTCCTTTTAACCCGACGTCAGTAGTTTCTGATGTGCTGGCTACAGCCCTGAACATGTGAATGCCCCATGGTGTGTTAGCCACAGACAGTGGGTGGGGCTTTTCTTCTAAAAACATTTGGACGATTTATATTTGCAGCCGTCATGAAGAAGAAGAGGATGAGGAAAACAGTGACCATATCTGTGCGTGCCTGTGCACGGACCCGTGTGTTTCCATGGAAACCGGGACGCTCCTCTGCATGCACATCTGGCTAATGTTGGTGTGAACAGTTCGGGTTCTAGTACTTATTCTGTAAATATGAGTTTTCTAGCTGACCTTTCTGACTGCCTTCCTCTCTGCTGTACAGAAACACCAAACCGCCATCGTGCAAATGTTGATGTCAATTTGTGATAAGAGAATCTTTCTGTTGTTGCACTGGGCCTGGCAGTGATGTGTATTGTAATGCTTGCAGGTTGATTTGATGCACTTGTTGCCTGATGTTTTGTTTCTCAGTGTTCAGCCATGTATTGGGGTTAGGTGACAGGACACAGATTTACAGCACTGACTCTGAGCTGACAGCTGGAACCACAGTTTAAACAGAAAATGGGCAAACTACCAGTTACCCACAAAAACAACAACATCAAAAAAGTGCTGTGATTTTTGCTGTTGGCAACTTTTTGGTTAAAGATTTTAACAAGTGTTATTTTTCTAAAGTACCAGCTGACAGATCCCATTGTTTGATGTAAAAATTACCCAAAAAGTGATTTGTAGTTCAGAAAGAAGAGGAATAAGTATAAAATCCAGTGTTAGATGCCTGTGTTCTTTTCACGTTTGGCTCACAGAAACACGTAAAATGATTGAGCTTTTTCAACTCAGCCAAGTAAATGAACTCCCTCTTTTGAGTTCCGGCATTGTCACGCTGACAGCCTGAAACCTGCAATTCTTTAAATGTCCAGCAGAGGCAGCAGTGAGTCAGTACCCGCAGACTCCCATGTTAAAAATTTACAACCTGATACACAGTTTGGTCTCTGTAAATATTTCCCCTTCGTAACACATGTATGTGGAAAAATGTTTTTATAACTCACCTGCATAAACTGAATTAAACAGGTGAGTTATAGACTGTATAATTAGGGGTGTGGCCTCTCTGACTGACATTCAGATGTCAACACACAGGTATACTAGGATTCACCTCAACTAACTGGAGTCCCTGAACTGAACCTCTGGACTATGTTTGTGCTGTTGGAGCGTTTTGGAGCATTTTTAATGACATCATGTGACAAATAACATGGCTGCTGTGAGGTTACCGTACAAACAGATGGTCCAGGAAGGTGGAGCTCCAGTTTTGGTGAAATTCTAGGATTTTATTTGGATGTTACTAAGAACTAAATAACAGGTATCTGTGTCTGTGTGATGCTTCCATACAGCCTGTGGATGCAGATTTATCATTAGTTGATAACTTAGAACCAACATAGTGATTAAATACGATCACTCCTGGAACCAAAAAAACAACATGACAGCAGCTAAAACGCTAACATGGATATGTGAGTCCACTGATGGCTGATGTCATACTTTCATGACAGTCTTTGGGTTTTCAGGAACATGAAAGCTCACATGTGCTGTCAACACAGTTGCAACATCTTTAAGGTTTAAATATTTGTTTTCACATATTTCTGTGAGGTCAAGTTGGATTAAGTTTATTTCTCAAAAATGCTGAATCAATAAGAAAAGGGGAGAATAAGAAAACATTTCCTGTCTTCTGGAATATTTTTAGAGCACTCCAGATTTTTTTATTTGTCTGTCTTTATCAATAGTAACTTATTGTTATTATCTGGTCCAAAAACCTTCATGATGCCACGCTGTGTGGTTTTAAAGGTTTAAAAAGGGTTTTAGGGTTTCATTTCATTAATGAGTTCTTAGGTTCAGAGTGGTGTTGATGCTGTCTGCTGGGGCCCTGATGAATGTTGAATATCTGTTTGTAGTTTTTGGTATAAAAAATGTTATTTGAATTGTTGTGACTCCTCAAGATGTGCCGTACACAGAGTCTTAAAGCCTCATCATTGCAGAGGTGATCAAAGACCATCAGTTTGTTTCCATTTTGATACAAAGAAAACACTTTTCTTACGAAACAAACTGAAACCTCTCATCCTTCTTCTGGGGAAAATTTCTCTCTCTGGCTGAATTTTAAGGACGTGTTCACATGTTGGATTTTTCATTTCTACGCCATGTATGGAATAAAAAAAATATCCAGAAGTAAGAGCACAGCAGATCAGATCTTTTTCTTGCTCCTCGAGCATTACTGTCAAGGCTTTGGCCTGATGCTGCTTCACAATTGTAGAGCTTCTCCTTGAAGCTGACATACCTGTTTTCTTTGTTTTCTAAGACGATGAAAGTCGCTCGACTCATCTGAATGAAGATCCAAATAGCCAACCCTGCTAGCAGCACCTTTACAACTTCACTTACAACTTCACTGCTTGAGTTTAATGTGACTTATGCAAGTGACTTCTCCTTTCCTTTGTTTTGTAAGGACAACCTGTGCTTTGTATTTATGGTGCACGGGACGAGCTGCGGGGGAAATGATGAACATATTTTTGAGGATTTTATTATTATAAGTGTTAATAGTGCACATGTGTTGTAATTGTTCGTGTAATTTCTTATTTTTAAAATGATTTCCATGAGAGTTTGTAGTGTTGTATGTTCAGTTAACGTCACACAATATTTTTCTAAAGTTGTTACAACATGCATGCATTTGGCGCAGAGATGAAGTGATAAAAGAAACTGTAAAAATTAGAGACATTTATGACAATTATCACTTTTGTTTGTTACAACTTGTGTTCATTGAAGATAATATATAAAAAAAAAAGCTCATGGTTTTAGTCCGGTGCCGTGTCTGAGTAAACAGAATAAAAACATTGTCGAATTCAAACACTTCTCAGAGTCCGGATGTCTCTTTTCAGAGGTGGGATTGAGAGATTGAAGTCTTACCGCTCATTATTAAAGAACTTGACATTCAGCCTGTTATGTTTAAAGTGATACAGAGTACTAAATTGATACCTTTATGTGCCTGTGCTAATAGTAAAGTTTTCTTAGGTAAATTACAGTATAATATATACAGTCTAATTATAGTTACCAAAAATACTTCAAGGTAGTTATACTAGAATAACGGGAAAATATTTTTTCAGGAAACAATGACAAAATTTACACTGTAAGTTATTTTAAATACTTTGTAATAACATGGTAATTATCCTGAAGGGTAAATCCTGAATATTTACCCTTTTAACTTTTAACTTTAATTTTTCAGGGAACAATAATGATAACCCAAGGCTATTTTTCTAAGTTTTTCCTTTACTGTCACTGTTCACCAGAAACCAGTCCAACTTGCCACCTATGCTGACCAAGCTCTTGCAATTGTTGTAGCCCTAACACAGGCTTCCACAGCAACCTAGAAACCAAAGCAATAACAAGGTTTTCAGTGCAGGTGTCTTCCAGTGGTTGTATAAGATTGAATGGCTCGTAGCAACGGGCTAGACACCCTATACTCCAGAAGCACCTACCACTCCACCTATGCGTCCTCTTCACCATGCAGCCATCCTGCATACCCGGCTGCTTGGGACAATCTGCCAGGGGAGCACTAATGTTCTATGATACCTTCGGCTGCACACGCTACAGGGGCCTGGCTAGCTATGGGTTTTTCAAGGGTGCGAAGTCGAGTTTCTAATTCAGTGATCCTGGCCTCCAGAGCTGCAAACAGGCTACATTTATTACAAGTATCATTACTGCTGAAGGAGGCTGAGGAGTAAACATCTGACACAATGCACAGGAAAGTGCAGGAGGGAGAGTTAAAGAGGCCATGCTGCTAGCGAGTTGGCTACAAACTAAGCTAAGCTAGTGAATCCCTAAAGATAGTGCATGAACAAACAGAGTGTGCTTCGGATAAAACACATGGAGATTACACTATGAAAAAAGACGTTAACGTTAAGTTTTTAATTAAATTGGCTATACAAAAACACCTCTCTGTGTTGTAACACCAACAGGAAGTGATACTCTACAGCAGAGAGAGCGAACCAGCTGAAAGTGAAAGTCTTTGGAAATGTGAGCAAACAAACAAATTAAAATTTTATTTGTCACATACACAATCATAGATAGTACGACTCCTCATTCTCTCTGTTTTGGCCTTAAGGGAGCAGAAGTACTGTTGAGAAGAGTCCATTGTTGGGATGGGAGAGATCTTGCATAATCTTCCTGGCTTTGGTCTTGCAGCGCTTAGTGTGGATGGACAGCAGGTCATGAAGCTCAGAGCGAATGATGCGTTTGGCCGAGCACACCACTCTTTGCAGATCTCTTTGTTTGGTGTTGTTCCCAAACCAGGTGCAGATGTTTTCCATCAGGATGCTCTTGATGGTGCAGGAGTAAAAGTTCTTAAACACCCTCAGCGGCACATGGAAGTCTTCTAAGTCTTCTGAGGAAGAAGAGATGCTGATGTGCTTTCTTAACCAGGGTGTTAATGTAACATGACCATGACAGTTCCTGAGCAATGTGGACACCCAGGTACTGGAAGCTGTCCACTCTCTCCATTGCTACGCCACTGATGTTTAGGGGTTCGTAATTCCTCGCCTGCGTTGTACTGAAGTCCACAATAAGCTCCTTAGTCTTGCTGACGTTTAGGAAGAGGTTGTTCTCCTAGCACCAGTTCTCCAGGTTCCTAATCTCCTCCAGGTAGGCCTTCTTGATGTTGTCGGAGATCTGACAACAACAGTGTCATCAGCAAACCTCACAGTGTAGGTAGTAACTGATGTGGCTACACAGTCGTAAGTGTACAGCAGGGGGCTTAAAACACAGCCCTGAGCCCAGTCTCTCAAAGCACTTCATCGCTATTGAAGTCAGTGCTACTGGGCGGTAATCATTGAGGCAAGCGGGCTGTTGTTTCTTTGGGACAGGAACAATGATGGACTGTTTAAAGCACGTGGGAACCACTGACCTACTTGATTTTCAGTTTTTGTTGTTTCTATTGAAACTTTCAATTTGTTTCAATAGGGAGATTACATGATCTCACAGTTATGTCAAGATAAAAAGAATGTCTGTGTTCGAATGAACGCAGCTCTGCGCTGAAAACTGTTTCTCTGACTGAGCCGACCCAACTAAACTAAACAGGCTTGTTCTGCCTTGTCAGATTATTCTATAAAGGAGAAATTACTTCTGTATATTTTTATGTTACACTATGTTACAAATTCAACATGATATCACTAAGTTTGCAGATGTATTAAAACCAGTTTTAGTAACATACTCTGGACTGCATACTTCAAAAATGGGGGCTTTAACAGCAATGTAAAAATCTAAGAAACTTTTGTGATTAATTTTATTTAAGGGCAAAATACATCAATGACATTCACTAAGATAGTTTCACAGACAGAGATGGGGGTTGCTACTTGTCTGTAGAAGGCTTTAATTACACACCATTAAGAGGTGATGATATGCAATGAGCAGCTAAATAACAAGCATTAAAATGACAAAAGCAAAAAGCCCTCATTTTGAACTGTGTCGTAAAAATACAAAGAAAATAATTGTTTTCATAACAGAGTTCTGTAAATGCTTTCTGTTGACGTTTACTGGAATACCATTTAAATGTTGTCATGCTCTGTGGGAGTGCCTGGGGGGTTTTCCACCTGTGGCAGTTTGTCTTCTGTCCACCCATTTGGGGTGGGGCTTCCAGTGCCTCACCTGAGCTCCGTCTGCAAGCTATCAGCAAGAGGGCTTGTTGAACCGGTGCAACCTGCTACTCCTTGCCAGTTCTTTTGCTCTGCATAGTGGTAACTAGGCAGCTCTTTTGGAAACCTTTCCTACCTGTTTTCCTTATGTAACTTTGTTTTCCATGTGTTCAAATGTTATTGCTTCTGATGGTTTGGACTCACCTGGAGCTTTGTTTCTTCTCTCCACCGGCACACCTGTCTCACCTCCTTGCCTGCTCTCTGACCTGCCACTACACCCCAGAACTCATTGGTAAAACCCTCTGCATTCTAGAAACTCCCACGGACCTCCCCTCCTCAGACCTTTCAAAACACACACCTGTGTGTAAGGAAAACAAACACCTCAGCGAGCTCTTCTCAGTTACCTGCTTCTTACCCAAACAATAACTCCTCCTGCGTCTGTTGCAGAATCCCTCTCGTTACTCCATCCCTCGCTGTGACTTCCTCCTTGATTCAGTTTCCTATGGCCACCCTTCCCTGCTCCAGTTGCCCCCTCACACACAGTCTTCACCCTGCTGCCTTCTGGTAAGAGGTACCGGAGCATTCGAGCCCTCACTGCCAGATTGCCAAATAGCTTGATCCCCCAGGCCATCAGACTCAGTGACTGGACTAACACACACATGTGCATGCCTTCATGGTGCATGGTGTTGCACTGTCTTTGTTTTGTTTGGGTTTTTTTTTGCAATTTTTTAACATTGCACTTTATGTAGTCCTGTGTTGATTGCCTGTTATATCATATTTAGCACCATGGTCTTGGAGTAACGTTGCCGAGTTTCACTGTTTACTGTACAAATGCACAGTAAAATGCATTCAGCTTTGTTGCTATGACTCTTTGGCCGAATGGGTGTAGGCATCTTAGCAGAAACTCTCCAAAAGAATATCATGACTTTTAAATATTGTTGTGCAGGTCTCACTATGCCATTGGTTGGTGTTCAACATACCAATAAGTCGCTATAGGAAGTTTCACAACTGTGATAGGACAAGTTATTGGAGAGTTTGAGTTAATGTTACTGTTTTGATCTATGCTGGTGAAAATAGTCTGAATACAGGTGGAATGAGCTCCATTTTTGTTCTGTTGGTGCTTCATATTTGCAAGAGGAAGAAAAGTTCCCACCTGATGTGTTTCTAGAGCAATATAATCTTTAATGAAGGCATGTAATAGTTTACCTTTTCAGAGTTGCAGTCATTCGAAACGCAAAAGAAGGAGCCCTCATAGCTTTATAACTACAGCAGACATCCATCTGAAAATTTCAGGGCTGAAAAACCGATTTAAGGTCACACCTTTTAAAACTGCAACAAAATTAATTTTACACTACAAATGTAAGAACACAATTTGGCCTTTGGTTAACACATATTTCTTTCCCCTTATAATCACTTCTAAGCATCAGTATTCTCAAATATATGATAGTTTAAATAATCTGCACCAGTTTAATTAATTTGATACAGAGGAGAAATAAACATTGTATAACATGGTATAATTTAAAGATTAAAATTTTGCATTTCAGTGTAAACTTTAGTTTTTCAATTACTTTTTATTTAACAAAATAGCAAACTTTTGTGTCCCTAATGGAGCAGAAGGATTGGAGGAGTCCCAATGTGTCTGCAGAGAGTATGTAGAAAGACAGAGCACTCCAGATCCACAAATGATGCTCTGTCAGATCCGGAGGACACACAGGGATGATAGTATACTATAAATTGTTTCTGACAGTGTATCTTTTTTAAGCAAAGGAGAGCTGTCATTGGACTTCTTCTCATTCCTCTGTCAGTCACTGCTGGATGAAGCTCTGCCTCCTCTCCTCTGCCTCACAGTAACATGCCAAGTCAGACTGTCTTTACACAAGTTTCTGGAGTTTCAACTTCTCGGGATCATCAGAAAACAGCTCATCCCCTCTTCGCGTACACCCCCATCGTGTTTACCATCACTTCCATCTGTAGAGAGAAGAAAAAAGAACAGAAATACCCAAATCAGTGATTCAGTGAAAAGTGAGGCAGTGGAACAGCTGTGTAACGTAGTTGTCTTTCTCTCATGTCCTATGTTAACATGTTGGAGTGAACCTGCTGAACTCGAAGCTCATACACTTCAGTCTCACTGCAGAGACCTTTAGCATGAAGTCTGTTTCCGCTGTAGATTTCACTCAAGTCCACAGTGAAAATAAAATGCTCAATCCTGAAAGCTTCATTATTGAACAAACAGTGATGAATTTCTTGCTGTTCCACTGAAACAAAGAATCTTTGTATGTTGATGAGTATTTCCTCTGTTATAAATTAGCTAACTAATAAACATGGACATTGCTTCTGCAAAGGTCCAGTATTCACCCATTGTGCTTTTTTCATTTTCCATTTTTTCCATTTTTCACCCCGCCAGGTGTTAAATCATAAACTTCTGTTTTGGCTGTAGGTCCTGGTCCATATGGGACACCTTGTGGGTCTGGATCCAGCACGTGGTCCACTTGTTAGTGACCTCTTTTTATAAGGATGCTATAAGTTTGTGTCATCTCTGGCCTGTTTGACCCATTTACCAAAAATCTGCAATTTCTATTTGACTTTAGGCAATTGTGATATGGCATGTTAGGGTGAAGGAGAATCAGCCTTGATTTTACAGGCCCATGGTCCGACAGCCTCTGACACACCACATACCTATGAAACCTCAGTAAGTTCAATAAAATTAAGATTTTGCTGTTATTTCTGCATGACATTGAAGTACAAAATGCTTCTAGTGGCTAGTGTCATAGTAGATAGACAACCTGAGCAGCACTTCATAGGCTAAATTGTATTTAATAGCTGCTCACTTCTGGCCTTCACAGTGGTTGCGGTGTTTGAAGCACCCAGCTTACAAAGACTGTGTCCTTCAAAGGATGCATTTGAAGGACACAGTCCTTCAAATGCATCCTTTCAAACCCTGATTTGAAATAAAGCCTCTGTTTGGAACAGTACTGCTGAAAGCAAAATGGACCTAAATTACCTCAGATACTCCAGTCTGCAGTGTGGACTCTTCACTAGATCAGACAGCTCTTTCACAGCTGAATCTCGAAGGTTGTTTTCCCTCAGGTCCAGATTTTTCAGATGGGATGAGTTGGACTTCAGAGCAGAGACCAGAGCAGCATAGCTGATTTCTGACAAACTGCAGTTACTCAAGCTGATTAAAGAATAAAACATATAGATAACATCATTGATAATCTAAAAGTAGTGACTTTGGTCTTCAGCCTTCTACACATATCTCTGTTTCTTTCTGTGTGTCTGTGTACTGAAGAATCAATACCAATGTTTTGTGAAGTTAAAAACACTATTAAGCATTAGTAAGGTATTAGCAAGTGCTTAATTCAGTTTTAAAGCATTACTTCTCCATAGTATGCCATGTATAAATACACATATAAAAGTTTACTCTTGATTAATAGGTTTATATACAATGTGTTCGTGGTATCATATAGAAAGTCTCAGTATGCGATTAACAAAGTACTTAAGTGTGCACGTGTGCAAACACACACACCATTAGAGCACTCTCTAATGTGATATGGTAATATAGGGTCATTAAGATACAGTGGAGCCTGTTCATTTGAGACCTTGTATGTGATGAGAAGGGTTTTAAATTTGGATTTAAGAGGAAGCCAATGAAGAGAAGCCAATATAGGAGAAATATGCTCTGTCTTTAGAAAATAATTTACAAATGAAAATTAAAGTACCTCAAGACTCATACAAGTCTCAGCTACCTCCACACATGACAAAGGCAAAGCACAAAGAAAATACTTATTGTTAGCTTTCTAGAATACCAAAATATGCGTGTGTGCGTGTGTTTGTGTGTGCACACGTCTAAATACTTTGTTAATCACTTATAACATGAACATGTTATATCTGGGTTCATATATGAGTTCATTAATGAAGAATAAACATTTATGTCTTTGTCTATAAAATACATCCTAAGGAGACTAATGCTTTATAAATGACGAATTAAGCACTTACTCATGCTTAATAGTGTGACATTGTTAAGTGCTACCACAAAGGGCAAATCAAGGAAATACTTCTTCATTAAAATTACTCAGAACCCCCTCAAAAAAAAACAATCTAACATCTGTTGGACATCCTAAATTCAGAAAAAGACACAAAAAGAAAACATTTTCATAAGCAAATGAACTGACCTCAGGGTCTCCACTCTACAGTCTGGACTCTCCAGAAAACCACACAGTAGTTTTACTTCTGAATCCTGTAGGTTATTTTTACTCAGATCCAGATGTTTCAGATGGGAGGGATTGGACTTCAGAGCAGAAACAAGAGCAGCACAGCTGATTGCCGACAATCCACACCGCACTAATCTGAATAAAGATTAAAACGTGTAAATAAAATAATAATTGATCATTCAATTAAATGTGTTCAGATTTGACATGTGCAGCTTGACGTTATTTTGTCCTGATTGATGAGTCTTTGTTATTGTGGATCATCATCACATCAGTCTTCTAAATGTTAGCACAACATTCAAACACCTATTCATGTTAACATGAGATAAATAGCTTGCTGCTGACCTAAGTTTACATTTTGAACCATAAACTGTTCATCATATCATAAATTACAGGACTTGCATGAGGATCTAAGAAAGTTAGGCTGTTGGCTGTAGCTCAGTAGGTAGAACAGGCTGTCTATTAATTAAAAAGTTGGTGGTTTGACCCCTGCTTGCCCAAGTTTGCATGCAAAAAGATCCTTGGGCAAGACTGTAAATCCCAATTTCACATTTAGACCAAGTGCGTAGTCTAAAAAAGCAAGTTTCAATTTTGACACTGGGCAACA
>VURO01047455.1:0-12230 GCA_015108175.1 Pelvicachromis taeniatus | reverse complement strand
TTTGAGTGTCTCTTCTCACTTCATGTTTTGCTGTATACCCACAACATGTTAGAGAGATTACATTTCTTATCTGGTCTGGGAACCCCTCAGTACAGGAAAGTTTGGCTGAGGAGAAGGATGTCTGGAATACAATGCTTCGCTCACCTTCACTTTATCCAAAGTCAGATTGCAGAGACAATTTTGGTGGTGATTTTGGAGGCATCCTGCAGAAGAAGTGATGTAGGCTAAAGGATTTCAAAAAATATTACAAAGGTATTTATTCATTTATTTAGTTAGATAGTTAGTTAGTTATTTAGGTTTAACTGTTTTATTTATTTATTTATTTTTATTTGTCCCGTTTGGATCATTAGCTATCAGAATTATTGTCTGAAGGCCAAGATAGACGCCCAATGGATTAATTTTACCAAATGAACCATCACTGCCTTGCCGTATTGATCCATTTGATTGACCTTTGTTATTATTTATTTATTTATTTTATTTTCAGTTGTTATACATGGGACAGACATGATTATGGGATAGGAAAAGAGAGAGAGAGAGAAAGAAAGGGAGGGAGGGAGGGAGGGAGGGAGAGAGAGAAGAAAAAAGAAGAAAAAAATAAAAGAAATCCAGTGGATCACCTGTTGAGACAAACAAGGGGAAAAAAAACAAAAAAACAACCAAAAGCAACGTAGAGCAACACAATATGGGGAACACAGCAATAACCTAGATTAACAGTAGATACTAAGTATTGAATGTTATTGTGCAGTACACATTACTGACAGTGCACAACGTGATCCATGACAGCAGCCAAGAAAGTTATAGTTTTCATCTCTGAATGCACGTGTGTACACTAGGGCTGGGACAACGCGTCGACGTAAAAAAATTTGCGTCGACGTATGAACACGCAGTTCTACAGTATGGGGATATTTTAACCGAAAAGGAAGTGATTCAGTCTTTGCCAGCTTTGTAAGGTGGAAATGGCCTATCATAAAACGACCATAAGTTTTCAACTTTTTTACTAATGGTAATTCATCCAATGGTTTTTACCCTTTAATTCATCCAGACACCCCCCACGTAGACATACACTAAACACCTAACCTCCGTAAATGCAAAACTAATTTAAGCTGCTTAGCAATAACATATATCAGTAGATTAATCGATGCATCGAAAAATTAATCACTAGATTAATCGATTCGGAAAATAATTGTTTTGCCCAGCCCTAGTGTACACCTCTGTGCACACCTGTGTGGTGTGCACAGAGGTATGCAAAAGGCTTCGCCATGTAACGATCTGTCAGAGGGTGTAAGGAGCCATAGCCCCGTCCCCCAGGGCATGAAGCAGGCACGGAGGAGATCCAGGTCCCAGACATCCAGAGGTCCCCAGAGTGCGGGAGCCCTAGGAGGACCACCCGCAACGCACAACGTGCCATCCTCCCAGAAGGAGCTGAGAAGAGCCCCAGATGAGGGGTCACCCAGCAGCCACTGAGCAGAAGCCAGATGGGGCTACAGTGACATGCCCACAGGCTATTCCTGCTCGTGTTACGTGTTATGAGAGTGTGAGTAATGTGGGTTGTGAAATAAAATTGAGGCACAGGTGGCCAGAGGGGGACAGAGGGGGGCGATGCCTCCCCTGCACCCCGGTAACACACCTGCACCCCAAGGCCCTGCATGTGTGGGTGGGTGTGGTGGAGCGGGAAGAGGGAGGAAGTTGGGGATGGGGAGGGAAGGAAGGGCATGTAGCCCCTCCCTGAGGCCAGCTCCCCCGCTGACCCCAGTATTCACCCCCACCCTCCGTAACCCACTGAGGCCAGGGGTCCCAGGCCCATCCGGACCAGGGCCCACAGGAGCAGTGCCACCAAGCCCCACAGAACACGGGGCGGCCCACCCAGCCCGTCCACAGAAGAAGCTGTACCCACCCCATCATCCAATCATCTCCCAGACTACATAAGACAATAGACTCCCAGGTCAAGTTCATTCTCCGTCTCTCCGATATCTCTCCCCCACCTGCAAAGTGGACTCCTGGAGAGCAGAGAACTCCTGCAAGAATGTAACAACCTCCCCGCCAGTTGAAGAGCCCCCTAGTTAGGCTAATGCACCAGAGGCTCTCTGCGCCAGGGCTAAGCCCCTGTGCATCCACCCGCCCACCAGCCCGGCGACACCAATCAGAACCCAAGCCCCCAAGGCCCAGCCAGAGTCCCAGGCCGGAGGCAGAGCACCCCCACTACCCCAAGCCCCCACACCCGCCTCGGACCCACCCTGGGGTAGCCCGGCTACCAGGCCAGTAACCTACGTCCATCAGCACAGACCCTTCCCCAGCCTTGCTGCACACAGCCACGAGGAAAATACCACAACGGTATTTAATATGCTGTGGGATGCCAGTGACCCACAGTGAAACCTTCCTAGGAGTGACTGGCCTACCAAAATTATTTTTCTTTATTTTACCTTTGTTGATACAGGTAGTCTCGTTGAGACTCAATGTCTCATTTGCAAAAAGACATGTTTCAGACAATCATTCATCAAGAGTGCACTGACCACTCAACCAGCAGGTCAGAAAAGAATTCAGAATAACAAAAAACTGTAGACCTTTAAGTTTTAATGTAGCCTAGTCAAGTCTAGACTTAAATCGTTTTGAGATGCTTTCTTAAAACCTTAATTCAAGCCACTCTCCAGTGTGGTTGAATTAAAACAATTCTGAAAAGTCTGAAAAAAAATTCCAACTATGTGAAAGACTCATTGCCAAGTATCACAGATGGTTGATTACAACTTAAACTGCCAAGGGTGGCATAAACAGCAACTACTTTTTCACATAGCACCAAGTAGGTTTGGATAGCATTTTTCCAGTAATAAATGAAATCATCATTTAAAAACTACATTTTGTATTCACTCGGGATATCTTTGACTAAGATTAAAATTTGTTTCATCATTTGAAATGTAAATGTGAGAAATATACAAAAAAAGAGGGGTCAATTACTTCTTAACAGCTCTTTAAATCACCACCATTCCCCCATTCTGATGCTCAGTCTGAACACAGAGTCTTGATCATGTTTACATGTCTAAACGCATAGAGTTTTGGTCATGTGAAAAGCTGATCAGATATTTATGTTAAGCAGGTGGACAAGTGTACTTAACAAATTAGCAAGCATACCCATACAGTTTGTGGCATTAATCAAGTCTTTCACCCAGGAGACTGGTGTACATATAGAGAGAGACCTTTATTTTTTTTCATGAACTTCATTTATTATTTGAGTTTTTGTTTAATTTTAATTTTGTGTTAAAACACCTGCTCTGGTTTTAGTAAAAGAAGTAAATAATAATAATTCACAATGTTAACAGCAAATAAACTTTTCCATAGTTTTCTGTTTTAGATAACATGAGTATTTACTGTTTTTCCAGAACTGGCATATTATTAAGAAACAACAAAGCCTAACATTTTTCACATAGAATTCACTTAACTATTTTCAAAGCAGAAATAATCATGATCTTTTTGAATAATTAAAATCTATTTTGTGCAGGAATGTGTTGTCAAAGATTCATATCACTGTAGTAATGTAGTATGCTGCATTAATGCAAATAAAAAGATGGTTTATAATACCTTCCTGCAAAACTTCTCTCTTCCTCTCTGTCTCTCGCTCTCTGACGCACGCACGCACGCACGCACACACACACACACACACACACACACACACACACACACACACACACACACACACACACACACACACACACACCCATCCAAGGAGATGCCCATCAAACATCAAATTCCACACACCACATTTAGCCAACTCTTGACACCCCAGTTCACTCACAGGGGTTGGAAATTTCATAGCTGCAAATTAGCTAATAACTCAAGGACTGTAATGAACCAGGAGCCTGTCATGTAAAATTTATGCTGTATTTTCAATTGTGTGTGTGTGTCAGTGTGTGTATGTGTGTGGTGTGGGAGGGGGAGGTATTCATTTGACTCCAGGAGAGAAAGGGAGGGAGCAAGCATAAAAAAATAAAAGGAGCAGAATTGGAGAACTGCTCCTGTCTGTATGTATATTCCTTTTAAAACAAATCACCCCCCCCCCCCCACCCCCCAAAAAAAGCTAATCATCAGTGACATTTTTTATAAATACAGGCATGTTTTGTGCTCCTCCACTCCAGTGTAACTCAATAGTGAACCAAGCAAGGCCCCAAAAATCCAACAAAGGGATGTTCTGAAGCTTCCATTTATTTATTGCACCATCATTTTGGGGAAGTAACTTAGATCAAATGTGACTACAACCTGAGTAGAACTAAGAAAATACATCGCTGAGCATAATGCATACATGATCCTCAAAAATCAATCAAATGGTGTTTCTTTCTCTGCTTGTTTGATTAAAGACTCTTTATTACAGTTTATTCATATTTTCAGCATCAACAAGGAGTTTTATTTTTTAGGCTTACCATCACATTCCAACGCATTGAAGACCAGTAGTGTATCTCCATATGAGTCCCTCCATTTTCGACAACTTTTAACCACGTTTGGACGCTAGTCTCTCCAGCCTTTTGCAGCATTTCTTCGCCGACCTTGCTGCAGGCCATGCATATTTTTTCCTTAAGCAGTGACACTTTATGGGGCTTAATGTCATACACCTTGTTTTTGATATATCCCCACAAACAAAAGTCGCAACGCATAAGGCCAGGTGAGCGTGGCGCTCATTTGAAGCTCATTTGAAGAGAGATCCATCAGCCCAGAAACTCTCATTAACCTGGCAAAGTGGGAAGAGGCTCTATTTTGTTGGAAAAAGGTCACTCCTTGCCTGAAATTGTGACACAGCAAACTCCTGCAGCATCTCCAGGTAATTTTCCCCTGTAAAAGTGGTCGCGTTACTTAATGCTATGTGGAGGTAAAATAGACTATAAGATCATGATAGTCCAATGAGCCCAGTGGTGAACACCAAACTAGCAACTTCAGAGAATCTTGTTCATGCTCACAAATTTCTGCTGGGTTTTCCCCAAGTTATGTCCATTAACTCAGTCAGCTAGATGAAAGATAGACTCGTCAATGAACCAAAAGTTTGAGAAGAGCTGAGGGTTGTTTTGGCATTGGCATAGGAGTGATTCACACATTTCTACATGAGAATCATAATTTTTCACTTAACGTTTTTGAACAACCTGAAGTTGGGGTAGATCTTTATCACTCTCTGAAGCATACACTGAATTGAGCTTTTGTTGCTGCTAAATTCCAGTGCAGCTCTCCGGATGGACTTTCCCTGACGTTGTACCTGCTCCAGGACTTTGGCATTTTTCATTAGTGGTGGTAGTAGCAGGGCTTCCATTGTGTGGTTTGTCAAGAACAGATTCTGTTTTGAGAAACTTGAAAAACCTCTGTCCAAGAGGCAATTCTGCAACACTGCTCCAATGTCAAATAGTGAGCCAAACACTTACAAAAACTGCATAGCCTAAGCTAGATGGCCCCAAGTCTCTCCAAAAGATACCTGGAATGAAATAGAAAAAACAGGAAATGTATAGTGACTTTTGGGACACCCTGTACTAATAATAAAAATATAAGCTGCAGCAACAGTTTGAAGCCAGTGCCTTGTGGAATTATAAATTACAAATTATTATAAATTATATACTATACAATCTAAAAGAAAATTATCTAAATCTGTTGTCTCTGTTCACCACTGTTTCACTAAATTCAGCCTGGAACCTTTTGCATAATCCTAAAGACAGACAAACAGGAAGCACTGTAACTGGTAAGCTCTGACACTTCAAGGCACAAGGTCCTTGATTTTATTCCACTGGCTGATTGGGGCTTTTTTGTGTGGTCGCTCAGCTCCTCCAACACTTTCGTGAGGCACTCAGCCTGGCCCTGCAGCTGGTCCTGAACACTACCTGATCCCAGTGTGTCAGCACAAGCTTCACCATGTGCGCCAGAATTTCTATGATCTGTGTCAGATGTGGGTCCATAGCTAGGTTGTTGGCACCATTGTGACAAGCAGGACCCAATACACAGAGCATTGTAAGTGACAGAATGTTTATTTACAGGTGTTTTTACCAAACAGTCTGCTTGCCCAGCTTTCCAGCTCCCTATTACAGCTTGGCATACACCACACAGCTCTGTCGTCAGGTCCCATTGTCCTACTCAAATGAGGAAAGGCATGATTAGATGATGTTTGCCAGCTGTGACAATCAGCCTTCCCTGACACCACACCCTTAACCCACTATTCCACCCCATCTCTGAAGCCGAGGCACAGACCACACCCCGCCACAGTAGAGTAATTATCAGTCCTAACCCACTGTCTGCATTACTAAGTCTAGTCCCACAATACACACGAGCACTGATCTGGTACTCAAGCTAGGATCATAACATTCTCCACCGTACTTGCTAGATGCCCTTAACTCCTGATTTGGAAGAAAACTGTGTCTCTTGGGCACTAGCTGGAGGAGATAATGTCCTAGCTCCATCTTAAGGTACCGCAACATTCCCACCATCGCCTAGTGCTTGCTCATAAGGAATCATGTGATTGCTAGGTTTTATTCTCTGATATTACTGTAGGTATAAAGAATCTTAAGGTCTATATATGTGTATGTATGTGTGTATGGGTGCGACCATTTCAATGTTGTAAAAATAGTGGTGTTCATGAATCAGCTGACTGATGCTGCCAAAGAGCAAGCTCTGTGCTGATGCAGACCAAGACTACTAAATTTACTCCGTATGAGAAAACATAATATATCAGTTTTAGAGTTGCAGCAAATGCACACACCCGCATGCGCACACACATACAGATAAAATGCATAAATGTGCTCATTTCAATCAGGTGACATTTGTTAGCAACTAACACGAGGGAGGAGCAAAGCACACCA
Source organism: Pelvicachromis taeniatus (assembly GCA_015108175.1). Classification (NCBI taxonomy): domain Eukaryota; kingdom Metazoa; phylum Chordata; class Actinopteri; order Cichliformes; family Cichlidae; genus Pelvicachromis; species Pelvicachromis taeniatus. The sequence goes on along the minus strand of VURO01047455.1, from coordinate 5,418 downwards.
CTGGCTAACCTTTCAGCTGTGAATTATGGGAATTTACCTTCATGCCTCAGTGCATTTGCTGCTGGTCTGCCTTTCATGTCTAAATCAAAGGCTGGGATCTGCAACACTGGCACTTTCCCCTTTCTACAAGGGCACACACTGCACAAATGCCGGATGATGGGTGACATTTACAGCATACTGTGTCTCGTACTGCCCCTGCAAACACCATGAAGAAACACACACGCAAACACACATAACCAAATACGAACAAACATGAAAGCACCCCCAACTTTGCCTGGGAGGCAAAGCCAAGTCATTCTGAGCAGCACTAGCTTCCACTTCTACATCAGCTGTGACTTTTCTAGTCTTGTGGGTGTGTATGCCCCCTGAACGTTTTTTGGTAGGCCCCCTGTTGTTTTACAAGAAAATCTTCAAGCCCCCCCCTCATACACACATACACTAACCCACTCACCTCTTCCAGCACAAACACATCCTCCAACCTCACACGCCCATATTTTGTTTTCAATAATTCAATAATTAAACAAATAAAAGTAACCAGCAATAAATTACAGGTAGTAATAAAATAAACTACTACTTCTTTTAAGCTACGTCTACACGTACATGGGTATTTTTGAAAACGCAGCTTTTCGATCCGTTTGGACCCTTCATCCACACGTAAACGGCATTTTGAATTACCGAAAATTGAGATAATAACTCCTGCCAGGGTGGAGATTTTCAAAAGGTCTGTTTTCATGTTTACTCACGTAAACAAAAATGTCACGCAACGTCAAAGGTATGTGCCTTTTTTTGACGTCACGCTGTGCGACACGTTATTGTTTACATGAGATGAATTTTTACAATGGCGGATATAAACAAAATACTGTTGCTGTTAATCTTACTAGTTTTACACGCTTACAATAGCACAGCAGTTACTGTTCGTACATTTAGAAAGGCTGAGGGGTCAGAGTGAACTTCTACTTTCAACACAGACGCTCTCGCAACCCAAATCTCGATGCCAATGTCGTTTTGAATAAATTTCTCTTTTTTAAAAAAAATTACATTCATGTGCGCTGTATGCATTTTGTCCATTCCTAAGTTGTGAGTCTACACCAGCCACATTTCAGAGCGCTGTGAATCACTCAGACTAACTTTATTGAATAAACTCTGGCCAAGAGAGCCAGTGAGACAAAATCCAAAACACTGTCTTTAGTTATTATCATTTGAAATGATGAAGGCACTTGAAAAGTAATACAAAATTAGCTGCCTTTCCAGAAAAACACAAAAACTTTTTTTACTCTTTCCCTCCCAGGCTTCTAGACTTCTGATTGGCCAACATTTCTACACAGTTAGGATTTGACTTCGTTTGCGTTTACACGTGGACTGCATGTGCCTGCACGTGCCAGGTAATAACAAAGGGAGTTAAGCACCCACTGAATGGCTAGGCACTCTTTTTCAACCAATCTGTAACTGGCCTCTCACTCCGACAATTTCCCGCTGATGTGAACAATCGCCCTGTCTTACCTACTGGGACAAACCGGCCCCCAGCACTCTAGTCGAGGCATCAGTGTTCAGAATGAAAAAGAGAGAAAAGTTAGGAGTCTGGTGCAGGGGTTCCACACTGAGAACCTTCTTAATCTGGGCATATGTCACCTGGGCACTGCTCTGTCCACTAGACAAGATCTGCAGCACCTTTTGAGATTGTTAAAAGGGCTGGTTAGCTCTGCAAAGAACCAGAAGTGGTAACCAGCTAGCCCGTCATCCAGGTAGACGACAGGGAACGCAGTGTTTGGATGCAGCAACCAGTCCATGAGTCCATTGGTACAAACATATGGAGTGGAGAAGGCTTTTGTTTTGTTAGACTCTGGAGACAAGGGAATTTTCAGCACTTCAGCCAGTTCCAGAAGAACATTTTCTCTTTTGGGTTTAGGTAAGCAACAGGGCTATGAACGCACCATCACACCATGATGAATTTCAAAATGGTCTTCTATGAGTGCTACAACTGGGCAGGGCAGAGAAAGCATCTGAAAAGCGCTGTTGCAATGCAGCAACATTTGCTCTGGGTCTATGTGACATGGTCCTCATAATGGAGGGCAGCTGGAATGGTGGAATTTCACAACTCTGATTTAATCTCATCTCGTTCCTTAACCAGGCTCACCAGTAAAGCCATTTCAGCCTCTCCCTATGCTTTGAGGAGATACGGTGTGGCTACCTGTGTTGCTCCTCCCCTGTCTTACTACACCACCTTGTAGTCTAAGTCCCCTTCTTGCCTTGAGACCATGAAGGGTTCTTGCCACTTGGCGAGTAACTTTTAGCTAGAAGAACGTCTGTCTTCTGGTGTAAATTGTCTATATTGTCCAGGTGCTGCTGACATTCCTGGGCAAATTCTCCCATGACAACCCCCCTAATGTGTATAGCTTTGCTTTCAGGTCCAAAATGTTTTGAATTTCATTCTTGGCGGGGTTTGGACCTTTCTCTTTGATTTTTCTTTGATGATCCTGCAGCCCACATGCCTTGCTGCTAAACAGTGATTCGGGGGGAGAGGATCCTATGGGGGCTTCTCGCTTTCGGGGTGACTGGCTGGTTTGCCAGGATGCGCTCTGTGCGGGATGCACAGCATTGGCGTGGTTCTCTCCGGATACCCAGTGAATGGGATCGAGCCAATATTTGCTCCAGGGCTTTGTGGTATCACGTGGGCTCCACCATGTGGTTATGATGAACTGTCTGGAGGATCATTTCCAAGTGGCTTTTTCCCCTAACGTCTGGTGATGGGAATTACCGGCTGGTCTGCGGGCCATATGGGCTTTGGCCTCCGGCCGGGCTGCCCAAGGGGCTCCATCTCTGCCGACGGCGGTTCCGGCCGGGCTGCCATCGGCCTTCTGTCCTGTCACCTGATGGTCATGATGGTCATTGTCGGCCTCCGGACCCACTCTGCCTCCACCATGGCTGGCATCTGGATCTGCTTTGCATCTGCCGCTGGCCACGCCGCCGGCCTCCTGGCCACTCTCTCTGTGCCGCTGGCTATGCAGCTGACCCTGTGACCTGGGTTTTGTTTTTAGATTCTTTTTTTTTTATCTGGACTCGGTCTCATTATGTCTGGTTCATTTCTGCTGTGTTCCCATTTGTTTGCACTTGCCCTATCACTCTTCAGTGTATATATTGTCTCTGTCTTCCTCAGTCTTTTGTCCGATTATCCGTTCACATACCCCTGTGTTTTAATGTACCAAGTATTCCAGGATTAGTGTGTTTTTGGTGTGGTCAGAGGGTAAGGTGCTTTTAATTTACCCAACTCACCTGTTGATCATCTGCATCTCCTCCTCAAAACAAGCAGGCTTTTCTGCCTCAATGATGTCACTTAGCCTTTCCACCTGGATGATGCAATTGGGTTTGTCGGAGGCTTCCATGGCCCTGGCTCCCAAGCTCCCTTTACCAGTAGGTAACTGAGTTCACTATGTCATTGCTGTCATGATCCTGGGTCTCTCGACCCAGCTTTTTGAGTTTCATTTATATTGTTGTTTATGGTTCGTGTCTAGGTTTATTAGATTTCTTATGCCTCGGTTGCCGTTATTGTTCATTGTATTTAAGTTTCCCATTGTGTCTTTTCGTTTGTGCTTAAGTTTCCCTCACCCTTTGAGATTCATGTCTGCGTGTCTTATGTAGTGAAGTTCATGTTGTCATGTCTGCATTCTGTTTCCTGTTTTACTTTGAAGGTCATGTGTCATGTCAATGCTTCAAGTTTTTCTTTCCTGGACTCGTTATCCCTGGTGTCTCCCTGCTGTGTTCCCACCTGTTCCCCATTCCTCTCATTATCGCCTGTGTGTAATTAAGTCGGTGTGTGACCAGTTTGTGGCGGTAATGCACCATTCAGTTGTTTGCCAACTGCCAATAAAATTTAAAAAGAAGAAGAAGTCCGTGTGTGTCACTGAGGATTTGTCAGGTTGTCTGTTTTTTCTTGGCCGTTTTCCACGCTATGTTTCCACACCGCCAGGATTTTCCTCGTTCAGATTTTTGTTATGCTCAAATTTGTTTTTTTGTGTTAGTGTTCAGCATTTAGTTTTTCCCAGTTTAGTTTTAGTTTCTTCATTGTATGCATTTGCCTCTTTTGTTTTTGTACCCCTCTTCAGCCCCTAACCCTAGCTCTTGGCTGGGCTGACCCCTGGAACTGTCCTCGTTCTTTTGGACTCCCTTTTCTTGTTTGTATTTTAGTCATGTTCTTTGTTCCACTATCCTGGCCCCTTCCACCCATTCGGGTCAAATTTGTCAAATTTGGACCATCTCATTATTTATTTGCTTTTCATAGATCGTGATCCAAGTAGAATCCAAACATTGGGATTATACATAAAAAATTAAAACAAAATAACCCCTCTCCCTCCCCACCTGAAGCTCAAAGAAAAGGGAAAAAAAAGGGGGTGGGGGGGTCACATTGTAGATTGCAAATTAAAGATACTCTGCACAACTTCTTGCCAAGGAATGAACTTAATTCCAGAAAATTACACAATGCATCTCCAAGTAAAACAATAACATTCTTCATAAGTTTAATCCACATCCAAAACATTACAGTCTTGGTAGCCGGGGATCGGTCCGCCAGGGCCTCCGCTCCTGGCCGCCGCCCAGCTCATAATGCACCCGACCCCTACGGCGCATCCTGCTGGTAGTGGGCCTGCAGGAAGATGGGCCCTTCTCTCTTTTTCGGGCAGTGCCCGGCTGGGCTCCATGGACTAAGGCCCGGCAACCAGACGCTCGCCCTCGGGCACCCTCCCCGGGCCTGGCTCCAGGGCGGGGCCCCGGTAACCCTATCCCGGGAAGGATAAACTGTTCCCTTGATGGATCTCTCATAGGGGTCTTTTGGATAGCTCTTTGTCTGGTCCCTCACCCAGGACCAATTTGCCATGGGAGACCCTACTAGGGGGCAAATAGCCCCCCGACAACATAGCCCCTGGGATCCACAAACCCCTCCACCACAATAAGGTAGCGATCCACGGACAGTGGCTGAAGCAAAAACTCGGGTGTGGGAGGAGTTCGGAGAGGCCATGGAAAAAGACTTTCGGAACGCCTCGAAGAGATTCTGGCAAACCGTCAGGCAACTCAGGAGGGGAAAGCAGTGTTCTACCTGCATGGTGTATAGTGCGGGGGGAGCACTGCTGACTTCGACTGAGGATATTGTCGGACGGTGGAAGGAATACTTTGAGAACCTCCTTAATCCCACTGGCATGTCTTCCGTAGAGGAAGCAGAGTCTGGAGATGAAGGGGATGACCCACCTATCTCCGCGGGCGAGGTCACTGAGGCAGTTAAACAACTCCTTGGTGGCAAAGCCCCTGGGGTGGATGAGGTCCGCCCCGAGTACCTGAAGGCTCTGGATGTTGTAGGGCTGTCTTGGTTGACACGCCTATACAATGTTGTGTGGAGATCAGGGGCAGTACCTCTGGATTGGCAGACCGGGG
>VURO01047445.1:0-10091 GCA_015108175.1 Pelvicachromis taeniatus | reverse complement strand
GTGTCCACCATTTGGTTCGGGGGTTACTTCCACGACAGGCATCGACCGCCTTGCGGCCGCAGCTCAGTGCAGCAGCTTTGGCAATGGAGATGCTGAACATGATCCATTCGGACTCAATGTCCCAAGTCTCCCTCGGAATGCTGTTGAAGCTCTGCCGGAGGTGTGCATTGAAGATCTCGTGGACTGGGGCCTCTGCTGGTCGTTCCCAGAACACCCTCACTGTACGTTTAGGCGCACCGGGTCTGTCCAGCGTCCTCCCCCTCCACCTGATCCAACTCACAAGGTGGTGATTAGTTGACATCTCAGCCCACTCTCTTCACCCAAGTGTCCAGAACATATGGCCTTAGGTCTGATGATACGATTACAAAATCGATCATCAACCTGCGGCCTAGAGTGTCCTGGTGCCACGTGCACTTGTGGCCACTCTTATGTTCGAACATGGTGTTCGTTATGGCCAAACTGTGATTTGCACAGAAGTCCAATAACAAAGCACCGCTCGGGTTGTGGTGCAACGGTCTGTTGTGGTGAAGAGAGAGCTGAGTGTAAAAGCAAAGCTTTCAATTTACTGGTCGATCTACATCCCTACCCTCACCTATGGTCACGAGCTGTGGGTAGTGACCGGAAGAACGAGATAGCGGATACAAGCGGCCGAAATGGGCTTCCTCCAAAGGGTGGCTGGACTCTCCCTTAGAGATAGGGTGAGAAGTTTGGCCATCCGGGAGAGGCTCAGAGTAGAGCTGGTGCTCTTCCACATCGAAAGGAGCCAGTTGAGATGGTTCGAGCATCTGACAAGGATGTCTCCTGGGTGAGGTGTTCCGGGCATGTCCCACCGGGAAGAGGCCCCGGGGCAGACCCAGGACACGCTGGAGAGATTATATCTCTCGGCTGGCCTGGGAACGCCTTGATGTTCTCCCGGATTAGCTGGAGAAGGTGGCTGGGGAGAGGGAGGTCTGGGCTTCTCTGCTTGGGCTGCTGCCCCCGCGACCTGGCCCCGGATAAGCGGCAGAAGATGGATGGATGGATGAATAAGAATGATCGGTATTAGTAGTGTAAAGCAATATGTCAAGCTACTCATGTAGTGCATGTTGAAAGTTAAAAACAAACCAAAGCCATACTGCAAGCAAGTTGCTCATTGCGCGTCTCTTTGAAGCTGACATCTGGTAACTATAACCCTGTAATGAATTTACTACTAAGTCATATATTAGACTACGGAGCCCCGCAAGGAACATTGGAGAAAAAAAAATTAAGATGAACTTTTGCAAGATCTCGCAAAAGTTTTGTGAGATCTCGCAAAGGTTTAGAAGCATAGCTGTGTCCCCAAACTTAGGCTGCATGCTTCGGAGGACCCGGCCTTCGCGGTCTACATGGGCCGGGTCCTTCGAAGACCGAGAAGGCAGGAAGTGCGAGGCTTGTGAAATGGGACGGTCTAGCCTTCAGATTTGCGTCACCACGACACTGGAGTAAATTCGCTACCATCTCACACTTCTGTTTAATCAGTTTTCTGTTTGACATTTATTCAGCTGAGTGAAAACAAACCGATTAACTCAGGACATCATATATTTGCAAAAGTGCGCCCGTCAGTTACACACCAGCTCAATCGCGGACCGTGGGGGAATTTGAAAACGATGTACCGGGAGTCTGCTATTTTCGCCGGCTCTAGTGAACCTTGACGACCCGCTCAGCGATTGAGCTAGTGGGTAACAGACGTCTCCGAAAACGTTGGAGCACTTTTGCAAATATGTGATGTCTTGATAAACCGAGCAGATATTTGAAGTTTACACAGCTACATTCTCCCCTGAAAATATGTTAAAAGTTTATTTTGTGAAAGTGTAATATTAAAACAAAGTAGCTGATGCCATAACAAAGTGGAATTGGCTGGGCCATGCTATCAGTTCTGGGATAGGTTGGGCCATAAAGGATACACCCGACCCATCCTTCAAATTCGGGGAAATGAAGGATGCATTTGTCGGCTGCATTTGAAGGAGTCTACGAGGATGCAGCCAAGGTTTTGGGATAGGCCATCTAACTTTTGTGAGATCTCGCAAAAGTTCATCTTAATTTTTTTTTTCTCCAATGTCCCTTGCGGGGCTCCGTATTAGACTGCATTCTCATTGATAGTCCCTTCAATCAGTTGCCTGGAAGTTGTCAAAAGTTTATCTTGGGTTCTGCTCAGTTTACTTTGCCAATGGTTTGACATGGAGTTTCTTGAAACAGCCATATATTATTCACATTGTATTCTATATTCTAGTTTCTGCGTCGCTTCCAGTGTGGGTGCTGCTTCAGAGATGGACACAGTAACTTAGATGAAGTTTAAAGTACCCCTGCAGAAGACTGGCCAAGTGGCTAGTCAAATTAAACTCTGCAACATAATGGGAAAACAAGCACATACACAATGCACTATTGCTCACAATTCCATAATACTCACCAAGACTTTTAAAAAGATTCTGGTCTGTAACTAATCGGAGTAATCCTTTAAGTACCAGAGGAATGATCACAGCACTTAACTTGAAATAAATTGATAAAATGTGCCTTAACATTTAATGAGTGTTTGAGTTGTAACAACAACCTAAAGATATCGGAGAGAGTTTTCAGCACGATTTAGGCCACTTTAAAAGACATCATAATTTCATATTATGCCCATCAGAAAGCTATGACATATTCATTTTTCATCTGCGAAAACTGGATGTGTATTTATTTCTTTAAATTATAACAATTATATCTGATTCTTTAAAATTCTGCTATGCTAAAGCTAAATCTCTCATTATTAGCCTGAAAAGTCCAAATTTACGTCATCAGATTTACTACATATCCTTCAATATCCCTGAAAGGTTATTCTCCGCTGCACTCCTTGAGCTTTACTCAGTTTAAGATAAATTGATGATTTGTAAACATAAACCCAGAAAGCTCTACTGAGAAAGTGGAGTATAGAAGGTGCAAACCTTTGAAGACAGGTAAAGTATAACATTTTTGTTGACTTAACAAGTTAAATTAAGACCTAGCTACTGAAAAAAAAGCAATCACAGTTTGAGACAATTTCTCCAAGGCCAACACAAATATATAAGTTACATCCGTAACCTTGCCAAGCACTTGTTTTATGTACATAACCTTGGCAGAGGTGAACTTTGCTCTGGCATCAGTGGTAACAGAGCCCCCAGAGGCAAATAAACCCTTCAGACAGCAGCACAAGTAACACTGCGGCAGTATGATACACATAAACACAACCGTGTGCGCAAATACATGCACATGCACATACACACTCCAGCTTCTCTGTATTCATCAGATGTTTTATACTGAGCCCAAGGGTTAGCTTTTAAAGATTACACAGCACTCTCTCTTTCTAGATCAGGTAGAATTTTTTTAACAGGAAATTGCCTGATCCACTGTCCCAAAGGGAGTGCTAGTAGTGCAACTCAAATACAAACACCAACACAGACAAAAGACTCACACTCACACAGAACTGCATACTAATGGGTACACAAAGATGAACGTCACCTTCTTTGTTTGCAACACTAAGTGCATAAAACTACATAACTGACTATTTCCTCTCGTGATGACATGGACATTATACAGTCAGTTCCCATCAAAGCCAAATTCATGCGTGCCTGCTGGTGACAATTTAAGTCCTAAGTCCTAAACAATATGTAAACTTGAAAGCACATAATCCAATCAAGTACTGAATTAAAGGTAATGGTGAGTTGTTCAGTTCAGACAAGATCCTGGATGAGCAACACTTTATAAGCAATTTAAAAGCGATTTAACTTTGGTTAATTTTTTAAAACTGGTAATGAACAAAGAAATGGTCATTCATAATGTTAGCTAATTATTTAAAGCTGGTTTGTAAATCATCTGTGTGCATTATTTCAATTTTTATCATAAAGTTACAACCAACTTTGATAAAAGACGTTTTGGAGCCTGTATAAGTAGACAGTTTGGGTCATTAGGTTGTTTCACATCGCACTATTAATGACTACCAATTATTAATAGTCAACTGATTGTTTAACATTCAAATAGCTCTAATATTTACAGTATATGAACAGTGGGATGGTAATGTTTCTTTTTCTTGATTAATCAGTTTCTTTAATCAATAACCCATGACAAAACACTGAGAAAAAAATAAAACATTCTCCTAATTACCATTTCTCAAAGCGTGCCCTACTTTTATGACAACAATGATAAACTTTAAGATAATGAAACTAGTAACTGATTACCAAGCTGGAGTGACTAAAGAAGTCTATTTAAATTCAAATTTGACTAATGGTGTAACCCAGAACTTTAGTTCTGCACATATTTTTGCACATTTAGTTTGTCAGGGCTACTCTAGCAAACAGGATGGGCTGAGAGGAAATTGGCAAAGAAATAGACGAGAGGGCATTTTGGCCCATTAGGCCATACATAAAGTGAATGAATCCATATATGCAATTCTGCAATCTGAACAAATTAATACAACGAGGTCTAGCAAAGCCTAAAGTGTAAAGAAGTAAGGTGCAAGCAAAGGCGAAAGTGGCACAAGACCTGTGGCTCAAGGTGAATAAATGTAAGCAGTAAGTAAGCAGAGATCTTGACTATCTGGAGGCAGTGTGTAAAAGCCTGTTAACTTTTTGATTTTTTTTAAAGAATACTTAATGCAGGAGCTTGAAATAGTTTCCCCCATTTCTCTCAAAGACACCGTTTACCAGGCAGCATCTATGTCTCATCTCAATCATCTAGACAAACAAAAGTCCATAAAAGCCCTACATGCCAGATGATGACTGAAAAAATAAGCTAGGACTCAGTAAAAATCACAAAATTGCCAGTGCAAGGTCTAAAGGAGGTGGACTTGCCCATCACATACCTAAATCTGCCACTGGCTGGAAGCTGACTTTTACATTATCTCAACCAAGGCTGAAGTATGAAGAAATATAATGCCAAAGAAGCAGCACTAGCTCAAGTGAAGATTAGAGGAGATGCCACAAAAAAGGCATTTATCTAGAAAATATATATATTTTTAAAGTGCTCAACTAGGCAGCGTGGAGATAAAAAGCATATAAAAAAAAACAGAAGGACTGCTTCAACGCGAGCCTATTCACTCTTGAGACTAGAAGTCTTGATGGGTTATTCATAATGACTTCTTCATTGTTTACTCTTGATGATTCACTTACAAATATCTCACGAATTATGACACTGTGTTAGAAAATCCCTTTAAACATATTTGAAATGCAACTTTTTATCCTTTTTTCATCAATAGTGCTAAACATTTAACACTTTAGAGCAGACATGTCAAAGAAAAGGCCCAGGGGCCAGAACTGGCTTTCCAAAGACTACTCCAAAGGCTCGCTGAACGGCTTTGGAAAATGTGAAGAGGACATACATTTTAGAGCTGTAACTGTATTTACTATATGTCCTCCCCCCCACACCTATCAATGGCAATTCATACTACATCAAAGCATATAAGTTCTACACAAGCAATTGAATAACAGAAAGTCCCAGTTTTGTCCCAGTTTACTATAGAAATTATTTTAACAGTGGGTTCAAGGACATCAAAATGAAATTCTGTCAATTAAAAATTTTCCATTTTATGATTACAGGACAGTCTGCACAACAATCTAACAAAACTTTTTCTGTAATTTTACACATTTATTTGTTATAATTTAAGCATATGTTTGTCATATAGAAACACTAAGATGTACTTTTGAAATTCTTTTTCTTATATTAAAATATCTCAGGGATCAAAAGTGTAGTTAAACTTTCTTACACTAACAGAAAGCAGAATTTCACTGCTCCAACCAGCTTAAGATCAAAGTGGGCTATACATGGCCCACAATGTAAAATGGGTTTGACGTCCCTGCTTTAGATGATGTGAATTAAGAGCCTACAGTATTCTTTAGGATGGCAAAAGAAGGACACAAAGAAAACCGTTTAGTGTCATGTACACCTCAAAATTACCTTTTAATGCATAAGTAGATGACATAGAGGACCTAAAACTCTGACATTTTCATATTATATTTAACATTTATACAAGAAAGACTTGCTGAGCACACATGCCCTTTCTCAGCTAGGTTCTTCTTCACATTCACACACACCGGGGAGCTGGCTAGTACGTATCAGACCCCAGCTATTTGTTTTCAACTGCCTTACTAAAGGAGGTCTTAATTTTTAGTGCTGAGAATAAAAACAGGAAGTTAGTTGGTAATTCTCTATAAGGCCACAATTATTTGATTATTGAAACTGTTGGGCATTTTTGTTTCTTAGCAGACAGAGAAAATGCCTGAGGCTACAACATGCTACAACACAATAAACCAATAAACCCCAAAAAGTTGTGTATGCAGTGATTTGTGTATCAAAGAACAAAGACGACATTTGATATGATATGTTTGTTCTTTGTTGAAGAACAAAGACATCATATCTAGTGTAAAACTGAGATTTGTTTAAATATTTACTTATGGTGAACTTGATGCTTCAGACGCATTGCTTCAAAGATGAAGCAGGGACATGTTTACCACTTTGTTTCATCATCTCTTCTTTTTACAGCAATGAAAAATGTAAAGTGTTTGAGAACTGCAGAGAGAAATTGCTGTAGTTAAGAAAGAAAAATGGTTTTTTTTCTTTCTCTGTCCATCATCATATCAAATAATCAAGATGTGACTAAAGTGCAGACATTCAGCTTTAATTCAAGGAGTTTAACAAAAGTACTTCATTACTGGTTTAAAAATTACAGTAATTTTTTTAACCCATAGTCCCCAATTTTGAGAAGCTCAAATAACATTGGACAAACCAACATAATTTCAACCATAAGAATTGTTTTTAACACTCACTCACAACCCTTATCTATCTAAGAATGCTTGAATTGTAGAAGCCACGATAATCGTCAAATGCTGTTTTTCCTCCTTTGAGATGCTCTGCAAGGCCTTTAATATAACTGCCTTCAGTTGCTGCTTGTTTGTGGGCCTTTCAGTCTTTAGTTTAGTCTTCAATAGCTGAAAAGCAAATATCAGGGTTTAGATCAGGTGACTGACTTTAAAGAAGATCCCATTTCTTTGTCTTGAGAAATTCTTGGGTTGCTTTTTTCAGTATGCGTTGGGTCATTATCCATTTTCACTGTGAAGTTCTGCAATCACATTTGCGGCATTTGGTCAAATCTAAGCAGAGTACAGTGCTGCACACTTCATAACTTATCCTGCTACTTCTATCAGAAGTCGTGTGTAAATAAACACTAGCAGCTCAGTTTCAATATACCCAAGCCAAACCGTTGGATCTACAATGTTTGACAGATGATGAAGTAATGTGTGACAGTAAAATACCAAAACACAACCCCCTCAAAAGTGTTCTTGACTTGGATAGATGTTATTAAGGGTTTTTGTCAACCAAGGAAAGAATCTCTGATCATCTGTTTTAACTCACTTACAATGACTCTGTGGCCTTTTGATGTTGCTGAGCTGGCCAGTGGATTTCTACTTTTTGAGAAAGTACCAGATTTTTCTTTTGACAGTCATAACATTATTATCTCTCTGATAGGTTTATTTTGTTTTTTCACCCTCATTATGGTCACCTTCACTTCCATCAACAACTTTTGAACCTCAATTCCTGTGATCAAGCTACATAAAGTGGAATTTAATCAATTCCACGACTTAAAGCTGAAGCTCTGCACTTTAATCACATTGTCTGATTTAGAATCCATCGTGGTGATGTACAGATGCAAAAATAACTCAAAATAATTGTCACTGCCCAAAAACTTATAGATGTAACTGTGTATATGCATTTATTTTGAAAGATTTCAAAGTTACAGCATCACTTGCAAAGACGCAGATTGTCCCTAACAACTCCAAGCAATTGATTTGGATGAGTTGACCCAAAGATGTTGGCATCGAAACAGAAACACAAGCACCAGAGCGGAAAAGGAAATGCAGGTGTTTTTCCATGAGGCAACGCAACCAATTTCAGGTGACATTTTACATCAATGGCAAAATATTGTGTCTGGTGGCCAGAGTGCAGGGATGTCAGCCAGTTTGGCCAACACGTCTTTTCACCCTGAAGAGACCAAAGCAAAAAAGCAAGGCTTCTCCCCCCCCCCCAAAAAAAATGTCCTGCAGTTCGTGCAAACTTGGAGAATTTGTTTCTGCAATGATTAGAGCTCAGCTCTAACATGCACTATTCACCTTGTTGACAAAAATAAGAAACAACTGGCCAGAGATTGCAGGTTGGGACTCAAACTAAGCCAGTCTATGGAGCCTTTTGCTAGTTAAGAGTCTGCAGTCACATAAAACAGCAGCAACCCCTGAGATCATGGGTACTGGATTTTTCTTTGAACCTGTATGTGAGTCGCTGCAGAAATGTTCTTCCAGTTAAAAAAAAGAGAAAATATCTTTCATCAGTAGCTTTGCAACATCAAACTTCAACAATACAGAGAAAATGCAACTAATGGTGTGATCTTCCGGAGCTATTGAATTTCATGACCACAAAAATTGGCTTCTGTAGAAATTCCTACTTATTATTTCATTATTTTCCAGAAAAAATCCACTTGTTATCTGTTTTCTTTTTTAAAAAAATCTCTTTGTGATAAAGGGTGGCAACTAAGCTAGTGACAAAGAAAAAACTGCTGTTTTTTTTACTTAAAATGTTATCCAAAAAAATAAGAAGAAGAATATAAGAGAAAAAACAGCCCAAATACCCCCACTTTAACTCCTAACAACAAAGAAATTAGATCAGGCAAGAGCCCTGGAGTCAGATTGGGTCAGAAAGAAGATCAAATGTCCATCTCCCCTGTGGAGCTTTGTAAGCACCACATCAGCACCACTTTTCACCACCAGCTAATACACCTAATGGACCCCACCATATAACGGCTACTCTCCCTTGTGACTCTGTATGTGTGTGTGCGTGGGTGTGTGTAAGAAACAGCTAGATCAGTGGAGAGAAAGAGAGAAGAAAAACAAAGGGTACTATACAGACAGGTTACAAACAGTTCAAAGGAAAGGAGCACTTAATGTAAAGTTTTCATTCCTTCTTTGAATCTGACATGTGTGCCCCTTTTCGTGCACTCCTTCCTTTAACTGACAACATAAAAATGTCTCATCTTCACGTTTGAATGAGCACCCCGGTTATATTCGCTTTACTTACTGGGTTTGGCCAATTAACATTTACATATTACTTTCAAGTCTGAACTGCGTGAAATCAGGATATGCACAAACTCACAGCAGTGCATGTCCCTGCCTGACTGTATTTTGTCCAGCTCACTAAATACACGCCTGTTTTGCAGGATGCCCCGAATAGCAACAGCATTTGTGTGATAACATATCTCAAAAACTTAATTTCTTAAGTGCAATATGTTTGAGACATTTTTTTTTTTAATATACTATTAATGTAGAGCAACCTTGCTCTGTCAGAGATTATGGGAGTGGTGGGGTACAGGTTTCTCTCAGCTGCAGCACAGTGCAGCACACACACAAACTAAGACCCTGCCTTACAATAGAGTAGAGAACCAAACATTCAAAAGCCTGATTAATTTTCACTAGACCAATGCTGACAAGGCTCATTGCCACATGTGAAAATCTTTTTTTTTTTTTCCCCAATTACATGGCTCTCTCTGTTTCTGTAAAATAATGTCTACGTGCAGCCTAGTTTCACATGAATTTATGTAGGTTTTATAAGACTGACATACCTACACATAATAAAAAAAATAATCACACAAAAAAATTTTGGTCAAGCTTTACCGAATGGAGGCCCTGAACAAGATATGCATTGAAAAACATGGAACAACAATCGTTCATTCCTCAACATAAAAGAAGGAATGGAAGTGAAAATTGCTTATTCTGGAGCCGACCGGGATTGTGAGCTCTGTGCTGTTATTACCACACAGTTATTGTTTCTAGGCCTTAAATTTGACACCCTCACACGCCGGGACCCAAGCATTAGAGAGTGTTGCACTTTTAAGTTTTTAGCTAATGAATGTAATAAATCAACTATTATCATTCCCTCTTTTCACAATTAAAAAAAAAATTATCCATCCATCCATTCTCAGCTGCTTATCCTTTTCAGGGTTGCGGGGGGCGCTGGAGCCTATCCCAGCTGTCTTGGGGCGAGAGGCGGGGTACACCTTGGACAGGTCGCCAGTCTGTCGC
>VURO01047444.1:0-11049 GCA_015108175.1 Pelvicachromis taeniatus | reverse complement strand
GTCGGACGATGTGTGGTTACGAGGCAGGAGTGGCTGCGTCCTGAGCTGTAGCTGAAACCGCAGTTTGTGTTGCCATAATAAAAACAGTGTCCGCAAAACCTGACGCCAGTGTGTGTGTTTCTGCTCTGAGGGGTCCTGTGATACAGCCTGTAAAGCTGAAGCTGGGACAACCTCTTGTTAAATGACAAGGACTGATCTCAATATTGTCACTAACAGACACATCGCAATTTCAGCTTGTGTTAGACCTCGACTGAAATAACATCTGATGAGCTGATCAGTGATCAACGCTCCTTCATGTGCCATTTTCAACAATTAATTGACAAACGTTTGTCCCGAGAACAACGTTTTAATCATCTCGTGATAACATAACATGGTTCGTTTTCTCGTGATAACGACTTATTTATCTCGTTATAACGAGAAAACCGGACCACCGTTTTCTCGAGATAACGAGATAAATAAGTCATGTGGCCTCCTATTGAAGAGGAGGCCACAATCAACAACCTGATCAACTCTATGCGGCGGAGATGTGTTGCCCTGCGTGAGGCAAATGGTGGCCACACCAGATACTGACTGCTTGGCTCAACAGTGCTCTAATTGCACTCTTATTGTCAGCCTGGCTACAGTGCTAAAGAGAAACCTAGGGTTGTTCTTATTTCCTTCAATCAGTGATACATTAGGATTTTTAATAGTTTTACACAGCTTTTTTTCTTTAACAGAACCAACAAACCATTTTTGAGATTTGAGGCTTTCTTTTTCAGAGGAGCTGCAGTACCCAGAGTCATGCGCAGTAAAGATATAAAACTATTGAGATAATCCTCTGTGGGAGGAATGTTCAGATAGAACGCGTTTCCCTTTTAGGGAAAATGTATAGCGATAATGATCAAAGTCAAAGAAGAGAGTGCAATGTGGACACACACTCATACCTCAGGTAGGAACATGGCAGTGCTGACTTACTTTCACCATCTCCGTCAGTGTCGAACTCCTCGATCATGCTGCGGAGCTCTTCATCGCTGACATTCTCCCCAAGTTCCCGAGACACACGTCTCAGGTTCCTCAAACTGATCTTTCCTGATTCATCATCATCAAACAGCTTAAAGGCTTTCATGATCTCCTCTTTCGGGTCTCGCTCTAGGATGCGATCAGTCACTGCAGGACCATAACATGCATCAGAGTTACTGAAACACTTCAGTTGAAGATAGCAGAGATTTTTCTCTTCACATCACGTTTATTTCAGTCCCTGTCTGCACAGAGGCACACTCAGGGAAGGCAAACTTACCAACTTCACTGAAGTCATTGAATGTTATTTTGCCATTTCCCTCTCTGTCATAATCTTTAAGGATCTTCAGAACATCCACTTTCTTCACTTCAAAGCCAAGTGCACGCATTGCCACCTGTTGACAATTTGTGACTGTGAGATGTTTTTGTATTCCTACAGCAGCACAGCAGATGTAAACTGCTGTTTGAGTTCATTATGACAGACAAAAAATGCACCTTTTAATACACTATAATCACCATAAACAGTATTCAGACTAAATACTGCTTCACTGGACTGTTGTTGGCTGTCAAACTTGTTTTCCTCTCGACATCTAGTGCTCACCTTCAGCTCGTGGTAGTCAATTTCTTTGTCCTTGTCGGTGTCAAACAACTCAAACGCTTCTTTGATTTCATGTTTCTGATCCTCGGTAAGCTCTCTCCTCTTCTTACGCTTGGTTTTGTCTGCCATGAGCTCCGTTCTGGAGAGAGACAGATGCAGCATGATGTGTTACACAATTATAACACAGGTTTCAGCTGCAATCATATTGCAAACTTTTTTCCTTTAACTTATATGGCATATTTATCCACTGTTACCCCAAATTAAAGGTTCAATACAGCGTATGTTGTACAGAGTATGGCAGAACACCACAGCTTTACAGAAGAAAGTTGGCTGGAAAATAAAAAGGATGACAAAACACAAAAGAGACAAAGATGCAGGCAGTGCATTCAGTGTTTAGATAGTTTTCTCAGTCAGTTTACACATATGTAAACTCTGTGTTTGCAACACAAACAGAGTGCAGTACATATATCAGAAGAAATATAACAAAGTATCTACGATCAAATATTAAGACCTAATTTATCAGTAACTTAACCACCAAACCACATGATAGAATAATGCTCTGACACCTGCTTATCTAAATATCAGTAACATTTGTCTTTTCTATGATGAAACAAATTGACTGTAGTATCATTATAACATTAATTGTCAGATACATATCAATAACTTGGGCTTTAGGCCCGGCTTTCAGCTGCTATCTGTCAGCCAACTATTTTGCTGACAGCTGATACAGCTACTTTTATCTGTGCCAATTCAACACAAGATTTTTCATGTATATATATTGTTCTTAAAAAATGCTTTTCAAGCTCTTCATGTGTGAAACCGAAGTCCTACTAGAAGCAGGTCTTGCCAGAGGCAGCTAAAACCTGGAGCACTATTTGGAGATTCTATCTGAATAAAAGAGGAGTGAGCAAGAAATCTAATTCACCTACAAAAATTGACAGCGAGATCTAAAAGAGACTTTGAGTAAACAGTTTGATGAATGTGTATCCAAATAATATTTTAAAAGGTTTTCCTCTCACAATTTCACTACACTTGTACAAAAGTTACACAACATTGGCTTCTGAAATTGTGAACCACTGCAATGACATAACTGGCTAATATGGACCCTGTTTGGAATAATAATTGGCTCCTTGAGGCAGCTATTATGATTAGCTATTATTAGTTGAAAGTAAAAAAAATGACTGACTAATCTTCCCGTCATTTTTGGAATTTTCTACTAGGAGGTGCTCTCACCTCACACGGGGTACCCGCTGTGGCACCCCCTTGGCAGAGTTTATGCTAGATGCTTATCCTGATGACCTTTCTGCTTACCAGCGTTAACCTCTGCAACCACTACACTACTTGACCATTACTTGGTCCAGAATGCTCGTTTCCTTTAAAAAATAAAAAAAAAAAAAAAAAGAGAAAAACGCTCCTTTGTACTGGTACTGATGATTTTCTACTGTGGCTATGCGCTCGATCCTTACTGAACACGTCCGTATTGGATTGGATGAAAGACAAACGATTCACATGGGTGGCATCTGCGCTAGTACCGATCACTGAGCAGTAGTTATGCAACTAAATGTGGTCTATAGTGCATTGTAGTCATCCAAGTCACATTCAGAGCAACAAAAAAATAAGCAGCTAACGTCGGTTCTACACTGATTAGTAACTGCAGCTAATTCCTATGCACCATCACTCCCGAACAAACACAGCAAACACGTTGCAAAGTTAACATGCTAGCGCCTCTTATGTGAAAGAGCTAGCGTCTAGCTCTGTGCGCTGGTATGAGGGGTGTCGGACTAACTGCGACAAACCGGCTTACCTCAGAGACAAGCTCATTGTGTGGGGATTTAACGTCCTTGAAACAATTACTCTTATTACTGTCACCAAACACAATATCGCCGAGGCCGATAGACAACAAAAATTCCGTTTATCCGCGCTCACACCCACGTTTCCTATTGGAAGCTGGTCACCAGGCAGCAGCAAATTCCTCTATGATTGGCTTAGATTGTTCTTCTTTTTCTGCTTATTTATTTGTTTTAATATTCCTCTAGTGCAATCGCAGCGGATCGGAGTAGTATTACACCCAGCTCCACGTGTGCTGTATAATAATGCAGTAGACGTGCACGTGTGTACTGCAAATCAATACATATCATTTATTTAAACAGGATTACAACGCGTAAAGGTCCCAAAAACACGTAGTAAGTATTTAAGTATAATTTGGAATAGTATTCATCATAGAACTGTATTTTACTGTTTTTTTACTGTATTGTATGCCAACTATGTTTAAAAGCTATTTTATATGAGGCTGCAACCAATTGTTATTTTAATTATGGTTTAAAAGAAAATGGAATATCATGGAAAATCTTCATATTTGAAAATCTAGAAACATGAAAATGTTTCATATGTTCACATATGTGTGTTTTATGTCTCTGTCGTCCTACTCTAGACCTCCTCCACCTGAAGAAAAAATGCATTTTCTTTTATTTATATCTTCAGCAATCCGTAGTCATTTTTTCATTTGTTTGTTGTATTTGTTTGTAGTCATTTGTGCTTCTTTGTAATCTTTTCAGATTTTATTGACTTTTTAACAAGAACTCACAACTTCAAACAGAAACCCTGCAGGATTCTGTTAAATCTGTAACAACGAATATTTTTTAATCATATTTTAAGGTGTTTTGTACACAATTACCTTCATTTGTAAAGTAATAGGAAATACAGCTGACAGATAAATGCTGTGCAATGAAAAATCTGTTTCTCTCTGAAATGCAAAGTATGGATTATTGTTTGAGAAGAATACTTCAAGTGTATGTATTTTATCCCTTAATAGCTTAATAACTATCTTCAATCTGAATCTTTTTTTGTCTGCAGATATCATAGTGTGAACTTTTTGATGAGGTGCAGACATGAGTTTGATTTCAGTAGCAGGTGAATCCGACTTGCCACTCTATCTCCTCTACTGCCTGAGCCACAACCACTCCCCTAGTACTCCATCAGTACTGTATAACTGAGATATTAATTAACCAACCAAAGGCAGTGCTTTAAGTGCCATAAACTGCAGTTTCTCTGCAGTCATTAGCTGCTAGAGCTTTTGAAACATTTTAACAGTACTTCAATTACAATAGTAAGTGGCTGTGGGTTAAACTTACACAAGAACTTTATGATACACTTTTGGTGTTGAACTGAATTGTTCTATTATATCTCTATTTAGCAGTATACAGTGTATACCACTTACAATCAAAACTGCTGTCTTTTCTCTAAATTAGTTAGTCAGAGACATCTGCTGCCTAAAACTGAGCATTGCAATAATGATGAGAAAACCTCTCTCTTCACTGAGCCTTTTGTTGCAGGCAGGCCAGCAGAGGGAGAAGAATGCTCTAAATGCCCATTACTTACACCTTGCAGATAACTCATGCTTATTTCCTCCATCATGTTGTAGCCTGCATTTTCACTGTGGGTTCAAGATTTGCTTTCCTTACCAAATATTTCCATAAAATGCCATAAAAGCTTGCATTAGCAAAAAGTATTAGCATATTTGTTTTGAGGCAAGCAGTTAATATTTCATATACATTAGACCAAACCAAATGAGAAAATGGGTCTTCCTTTATGAAATGGGCTTTATTTTTATTTTGTCAGCTAAACATGGGAACACAGTGTATAACAGCAACAACTTCATCTCATTAAGAGTGTCAGAGCTGAATCGAGACACACACCTGGAGTCAGCCACTGAGTATGTTTCTTGTAGAACTGAGTTCAACTTAAACAGTCAGCTGTGGAACAGCAGACAGAGGCTTCTTGTGCTGCTTATGTGAGCCGCCTCTGTCTTCAGCAAGAGAGAAACACTTATGAAACAAAACATACCAATCCTTGCTATGCTTCCCATGAGTTATTTTGCACTACTCAAATATATTACACAGTGTCCACTATATTAGGAATGGTTCCTTACTTTTAGAAAGACTCAGTTCTTAATTAGAGGTGAACCTTCTTTGATAATCTACTAACAGATGCTAACATGTCATTGCATCACATCAGTTAAGCAGACCTTTCTCCGCTTCCCAAAGGTATTCTGTGAGACTGA
This sequence comes from Pelvicachromis taeniatus, assembly GCA_015108175.1. NCBI lineage: Eukaryota > Metazoa > Chordata > Actinopteri > Cichliformes > Cichlidae > Pelvicachromis > Pelvicachromis taeniatus. The sequence goes on along the minus strand of VURO01047444.1, from coordinate 5,395 downwards.
GCCCTAATGAATAGGGAGTAGTAAAAACAGAGTTTACCTCATACAACCCAACTTGAAAAATGTAATCCACACAGTCCCTTTAAGAGATATGATCTGTCTGAAAGGTAATAAGTATGTGCCTATCATGTTTTCCAGGATGTTAATTCATGCTTTTCTGCCAAAGACACTGCTCATTTCTGTGCAAGGTGTCTTTTGGCAGTGATCTCTGACATGCTAGGTTATGGGATTGCTGTGAGGATGATCTTTCTGCATGCAGGATACGTCCATGAAACCAAAACACTATCTTTCCCTAAACCTAACCAAGTAGATCTCAGAACATTAACCTAAAAACATAGTGTTTATTGACTAACTATAACAAAGTAGTTTTAAGTTCCCACACTTAAAAAGCAAAACAAACAAGACAAAGCTACTAGTGAGATGAACGCACTCTCCTGACTGATTAGTAAAATGATTAAACATTGGGGAAAAAAACTCTTGATAGGGAGCTTTTATGAGATTATCACTGTCATTTATCTCATCACATGTGTTTCAGATATTTCAGTCACAGCTAGATAGTTCCGAAAATGTGCATGCTCCATTATCTGCTGGTTCTAAATTTGCAATAGATAAAGCAAGGTGTTTAAATGCTTAAGCACATATAATAAACTGCTGTATGGTTTATTGTATAGAGTGGGGGATCATTTATTGATAATTCTTCTGTAGTTATCTGAAGGCAGACATTTCAGATAAAACGTTTCTAGATCTGCTAATCTTTTCAGTCCATGTGAGTGTTGTCTCTTCAAAGACTTAATGTTGTTCTTTCCTACAGAGAGTTCTCACTGGCAGTGACAGCACTGTGTGAAGGAGGTGCCACTGGGTCTCTGGTTATCTCCAAGTGAGTCTCCTGTTTCACATGTGTATGCTGAGATAGAAGCTGGAATGAAAGCACTCACCCAGGAAAGAAATTGGATCTCTGTTCCTCAAAGTCTCTTCTTTACTTGATAATGTCCTGATGTCCAACCTGGCATAAACCATTCTTGTAAATCTACCTAAGAGGCTGCATTCCCTTTTACACAAGCAAAATGACACAAATGACAAACAGCTCATAACCGAACTACACCCTGCTGCGGTGAATGGGCTCCCTCGAGTGTAGTAAAGCATTATATTGAAGAAGAGATGGGTGTGACTGTTCCTGCACAGATGTTCCCTTGGTTTGATCATGGTGAGATTAAATGATCAGCAATCATCTGCTGTATTTAAAGATGTGTTTCATTCAGATTATGAAAATAGGTTGTCGCTTTGTATTGTCATTTTAAGAGAACTCCCAAGGTTTATTGTTGTATGAGATTTATGTCCATTATCATAGAAATTTGTGGCTTGGTCTTTAATTTGTAGACACCGCAGCTTTTAAAAATGGTATTCAGATTTAGAAATTAAGGTGGAAAACCCAGAGTTCACTGTTAGGCTTTCAATTGGGCTGTTGCTGCAAAATATTGTTTTACAAACATAACAGATGGACTACAGCAGGCCAAATAAATGTCTTAAAGGTCAAGACACATGAACACATGATCAGCTACAAGCACAAACGACACGTAGTTGTTCTTATCTTACTGCTTTCTTTTCTGAGGAAAACTGTGGGTAGAAAAAGGAAGGATCATGACAGACATGCCTTAAAGAACACCTTTAATCGCTCATTCTACACTACAGGTCTTACATAAGGGCTATGCATTGTTGAAGTAGACTTGAAACTAGCAACTGGGAGTAAAATGTTTACTGAGCTTACAGGTTCGTGAACTGAAATCAATTTAAGTCCTAATTAGAACTTAGTACTGCTGCTTGTTACTGAACCAATGGTGGGTTCTAGTATGTTAACTTTGGATGTTTTCCCTGTGATTGCGCTGGCTGTCTCCAGGGATCTTCACAAAAGAGAGTCTAAATGAAGGTTAATACAATCAGTGATGTGTTCTAGTTATGTCAGAAGGAGGAAGCCCAGTAAAAAAACAAACAAACAAACAAAAAAAACCCCCCAGTAGTGCTGTACTGTTTGACTTTAGCTAGTTGTGTGTCAGACCTCCATACCTCAGACCAAGCTTGTATTTCATGCCCCCTCTCCATGCTTGAACCCAGTTCTTTAGATCTAATGAACTAAGCACATTCAGGATCAGCAGGCTGCACAGAGGTGGCTTTCTCATGAAGCCACATGTGAGCATGACGCCTGAAGCACATGCTATGTAAACAGACCAGCAAACGGTCAGCCTGTGCATGTATGTAATTGTGTGTGTCTGACTTTGACTGAGGTAGGCTAATGGAGACATCAGTGGCAGGTTAGAGAGCTGGACTCAAAAAGGAGTGTTTGTTTCTACTCGGACAGAGTTTGATTCACATTTTTTAGAAGCTCAGCTCTGGTTAAAGGAGCTTTGTTGAAGGACTCCACTCTACATACACAGATAACTGAGTCTGAGGCTTGAATTTACACGAGCCTATTTCAGTGTACTGTATGTCTTTTTCAGCAGACCTTTATAAATTTGGTTACATTTATAATAAATTATGGCAGTCAAATATTACGTGCACTTACCTCTTCATAAAATTCTACTTTAAGCAATTCAATATGTTTGACCTAGTGAAAGTCTTTGCTCACCATACTGCTGGTTACTGTTAACTGGATTATGTAAATGAAAAAAAAACCATTACCAGATCAGTTGTACTTTGCATTAATAGGTTGAATAATACAACAATAAAATATAGATGCTTAGATACAGTTAATAACAAAAAATAAATAAATAAAAAGCAATAGTATTACCATTTTTCAGGGGAAAAAGCAAAGTACATAGCATCATTTTAATATAACTGCAAAGTGGTGAGACTTCCACTTTATTGCACTATTAAACTGTTCCCTTCTGTTGATGGTCTGAAATCTTTAGTTTAACGTCTTTTTGCAGATACCTGCAGTTACATTTAAAGTAAAATAGATGATTAATCTGCATATGCTTTAAAGTGTAACTACCCTGTAACTGACAGTTCACCACTATATGCGTCTGTATAATTCACTCTATAGAAATGTACCGTTATTCTGTGGCCTCTGAGCTAACTGTAATATTTTATGTTGACTACAAATGCAACACTGAAGTTCACATAGTAGGATTTAGCTGAATTCACTTGGTCACAATTATACAGTCATGGTATCAGATTAAATATTACTAACACTGACAAATAGAGCCGTTTTTCAGATAAAGCATAAATTATGAATGGTTTCCTAGAGACATTCAAGGTGTTGGGGTTGCAGAATGCTAAAGTTGAAGTGTAAGTGTGTGATTCACCTTATTAAAACAATAGTGATGAGAAGTTCAGCTCTTTTCAGAGAGCAACGGCTGGGGAAGCAGTCATGTGGTGTGGAGAAGGAAGGACCCAAAATGCAGGCACTCGTAGGATGCAGGTGAGTGGTTTAATAATAGAAGTGGATAAAAAAAACAAAGGCGAGTGTGGCAAGAACAGAACAAAGACCTGGACTGGGAAAACCTATCACACATGTAAGGAGGGCCACAGACTGATGAGCAGCACACCACCAGTACATGCAGACACCATTTAATACAGACAAACCAACAAAGGGCAAAGGCAAACACAGGGCTTAAATACACAGTGGAGTAATCAAGGGAATGGAAAACAGGAGGGAGACACAGCTGGGATAAATTAGACCTAACGACACCAGGGAGCAAAACTAGAAGAAGTGACATGAGACACAAACTTTCAAAGTAAAACAGGAAACACCGACAGAACTCAGAGACACGATACAGACTCAGGGACATGAAACAGAGCACATAATCATAATAAACCCAAAACGCTGGGTCACCGACCCAGCACCATGATAGCCAGCTCTTGTGGCACGGCTCCCAAAGAAGATCTGGCTCTTTTGGCTCCCAAATGGCTCTTAATTTATTATCGTCATATTTGATCTTTACTTGGCTTTACTTGGCAAACATGAATGCTTTGTGTGCTGATAAACCCTTTTGCATTTAGTGTTTTTGTGAGAAAGCAGGCATTCTTACTTTTGTTTAATATTTTAATCATACTTTTAATTTTAATTCAATACAAAAACAAAACACTGCAAACAAATCCACAGAACCAAACTCATTAGCCAAACAGTATGCCCTCATACACATAAAAGTAAACTCGGCAATTAGCGGGATAGTCAGCAATACCATGTTAAGGAAGTACAATCGCCTTCCGCCTGTCATTTATGTGTGTGCTACTGCCCCGCAAGAGTGTGAGCCAATGAGAAACTTGAGGCACAAACACTAGACCACAATACACACAATCTTGGTTTTGTCCACAGATCATAACTGTGTTTACATTCAGCATAGAAATTACCGGATGCTGTGTGCAATGTATGTGGGAAGACAGTTAAATAATGTGGCAACACAGCAAACCTCGTTAAAAAAAGTGGGGAGCTGGCTCTCACTCGATTGGCTCTTCTGATTCACTACAAAGGCTTTTGCGCATGACACATCACAATAAAACAATCCCCGGGCGAAGGGAGGCATAGGGTCTTCGCTCACCCCCGCTCTCTGCCAGCCGTCAGGGCGGGAGGACTGGGAGGTGGAGTTGGCCGTCCGGTTGGGGTCTGGGTTGCCGGGACTCCCTGCCACTGCGGAGCTGAGGGCGGTCTGCTTGTATCCACCTGAGGGAGGGGGGCAACATCTGGGTCTAGGTGCGGTTTCCCTCGTAAGGGGGGAGGGTGCCTGGACCTGGGAGGTAGAGCATGTTAGGGGAGTGTGACTGTGTGTATGTGTCCATTTATGTTTGTCTCCTTGTTGGGTGAGTGCCGAGGGTTTGTGGTTGTGTGCATGAGGGTGGGAATGTACGTCTTTATCTGTGTGTACCTGCTTGTCTGTGTCTATGTGTCAGGTTGGGCCTCAGACTCCGCCTCTCTGGGAACATCTCAGGGCCTCCAATGTATGGAGGCCTTTCTCCCCTCACCACACTTCCTGCCTGTGACTGATGCCCTCAGACGTCGGTGCATCGGTGGTTCCTAATGTCCGGGGCTGGGTGCTCGGGTATGTACCTACTCACTCCCGGTGGCTGCTTGTCGGGGCCTGGCACCCGTGGCTTGGTCGGGCCCCTTCCCGGGGGTGGGGACCCTCATGCCTCTGGCCACTGGTCCTGGGCCCGGCCCGCCCTGGCGCAGCTGGCTGCCGGCGGAGCCCGCAGGCACGTCACTGCAGCCCCCTCTGGCTTCTGTTCCGTGGCTGCTGGGCGACCCCTCATCTGGGGCTCTCCTCAGCTCCTTCCAGGAGGGTGGCGCAGTTGCCCCTGGAGTGGTCCTCCTAGGGCTCTCGTGCTCTGGGGACCACTGGTTGTCTGGGACCTGGATCTCCTCCGTGCCTGCTTCATACCCTGGGGGATGAACCTATGGCTCCCC
>VURO01047437.1:0-15609 GCA_015108175.1 Pelvicachromis taeniatus | reverse complement strand
CCTGCAGGAAGATGGGCCCATGTCCCTTTTTCGGGCAGTGCCCAGCCGGGCCCCATGGACTAAGGCCCGGCCACCAGACGCTCGCCCTCGGGCACCCTCCCCGGGCCTGGCTCCAGGGCGCGGCCCCGGTAACCCTATCCCGGGCAGGGTAAACTGTTCCCTTGCTGGATCTCTCATAGGGGATCCTATGAGAGAATTAGAGTGAAAATTAGGGTGAGAAGTTCGGCCATCCGGGAGGAGCTCAGAGTAGAGCCGCTACTCCTCCGCATCGAAAGGAGCCAGTTAAGGTGGTTCGGGCATCTGATAAGGATGCCTCCTGGGCGCCTCCTGGGTGAGGTGTTCCGGGCATGTCCCACCGGGAGGAGGCCCCGGGGCAGACCCAGGACACGCTGGAGAGATTATATCTCTCGGCTGTCCTGGGAACGCCTTGGTGTTCCCCCGGATGAGCTGGAGGAGGTGGCTGGGGAGAGGGAGGTCTGGGCTTCTCTGCTTGGGCTGCTGCCCCCGCGACCCATCCCCGGATAAGCAGCAGAAGATGGATGGATGGATGGATGGATGGATGGATGGATGGATGGATCATTTAAAAATGCATGTTGCATTTACTTGGGTTATCTTTTTCTAATATTAATATATGATTTGTTTGAATATCTGAAATTAAGTGTGACAAAAATGTAAGGCAAATAATAAGAAACCACAATGGCAGCAAATACTATCTCACAGCACTGTAAGTGAACTGTACTTTGGCTTACATAGTACACATATTCAAATCAGAAACAATGTTAAATTAATCTCGGGGCAGAACTTTAAATGACTTATCAGTTGTTTATTGCCTACATGTGTGTTCATTTGATTTATATCCATCATTTACTTATCTGGCTAACACTGAGGACCGAGGTTGAGTAACAACATCAACCACTATAGTCTTGATCAACAGACACTGTTTTGTGATTTTCCAGGTACATGTATCCACGTGAGTAGCAGGCTACTGAGGATCCACATTCTTTGAAGAGAGGATCCTTTAACAAAGACCGTAAAAACCTCCTGCCTTTATCTACAACTTATCTTATCTTAATGAAACCTCACAGAAAAGCGGCAATGAAAGAAGGAAATGTTTTTTATCTTTTCATTTGCCATTAAAGTCACTGCGGTCAGAGCTGAAGCACCAGAGTATGTACACATTTTTGTACCCATGTGATGGAAAAGTAGCCAAATCTGGCACCAAAATCTCTCTTGGTCATTGTTTTGATACGGTTTGTACGTGGTCCTTGAAAAACTATTTTAATTGAGCAGAAGAATGGGGAAATTACTTCTGGGGTAAAAACTCATATTTGTCATTAAGAGCATTTCACTTACGTGAAATCCTGTAGCAGGGAGCCCACAGGTTTATATAGACTATATGGGATTTCTGTATTACATCTGGATTCCTTTCCCAATGATTCATATAAAGTGTCATGAAGTTCTAGCAGACTGAAGGAAAATATATTTCCGATAAAGTGTTTCACTGTGGAAAGGTGTCGCTGAGCGAGAGGAACGTAAAATATCAGGCAATCTGCAATCTTGGGTTATTTTTTGGTCACCTGCTGAAAAGCATTTAGGTCAACACTTTCACAGAGGGACCTATTTTGTTTTCAAGAGCATTTTCAAAGTAAAATCCTGTGAAAAGATGTGTGAGCCTTGGTCATTTTTTTCACCAGCCTCAGCTCAGCTACATTATTTCCTGCTCATATACAGTCCTCACCTGTTGAAGCTATTTATATGACGGCTTCATTAATGTAGGTGAGCAGAAAACAACATGACATCCTATCTCCCAATAGTGCTGTGACATGTTCATTATTATTTATTTATTTTTAAATTAATCAAGAGTGCCTGTGATAATAAAGGGACGTGATGTTTCTCTTATGGAAGCTCTCTTATTCCAAGCTTATATCAAACAGGCCAGTGAATTCATGAAAAGTGCATGGTTGCTGTGGCAACCACATCATACAGTGTTTCAAAGTGCAGTTTCCAATGAGTGTAAATACTGTATGTTTGCTTATATTCAGCTCACTCAAGAAGAGAGGCAGTACAACAAATATTTTATATTACTAAATGTGCAAACTAAATATAGGTGTCACCTTGTATTTGAATTATTATAATTTTTTTGTATTTATACTATTTAAACAAATATAAAAATATAAGATGTTGCACATTTTTAGAATTATGCAAAATTATCACAAAAGTTATGTTTCAAATGCAAAAATATGCAATCCCACCCAAAGTTTAGCTTATTGAGCAAAATCTCCCCGTGCTGTGATTCAGCAATGTTATTGATAAATGGCATCTCAATCTCACATCCAGCTGAGAAGATTGGTTGGATGGTTCACAGGCACTATACGGCTCTGAACTTTCCCCCAGTGTCTCTGTTTTTCCCCCATTTCTACACTGAAATGTTCAGTTTGACACTTTCATATATATTTATATGTAGGTTTGAAATATAATATAAAAAAGGGTCAAATTTACAAGAATATAGGGTCGATTATTATTAAACTTCTGCACTATTTTGGCGCTAGGAAGCCAAAATAGTGCACGTATGGGAACATGTGTGTTCCCAAGGAGTAAATGGTTCCTATTTGCATGTTTATACAAGTACAAAATACAAGTAAAAAATCATTTTGAAGATTTTGGTGTTCATTTATTTATTTAGGTGAAACAAATGAATATATCATCTAATACATTCTAAGAAGTTTCCTTCTGTATCAGACTTATGTATTTGTGGGAAGTGAATTGTTGATGCACTGCTGCATCATAGCAAGGAGGTTCTTTGTTTTACCCTTCCTGTCACGGTGCTGGGTCTTTGACCCAGTGTTGAGGTTTTTCTGGACTTTTCACTATTGTTTAATCATTATTGTTGTATTCTTAGAGTGACTTGTGTTTCCTAGTTTAGTTTTCTTGTGCTTATGAGTTTTCTGATGATTGTGTTCATCTCTTATGGTTTGATTTAGTTCCATTTAGTGTTTCCCTTTCCCTGTGTTTTGTCCTCAGTGTCTCCTGTGGATGTCAGTCTTGTTGTCGTGTCTCGTCTGTCACTGTCTTCTCACCTTCTGTTAACTCCTGTCTCCATGTGTCTGCATTTGGGTCCTCTCTTGGCTCCACACCATCTGCCTGCTGCAGATCTTGACACTTCCTGAACCTTTGTGTGCTTATTGGACAGTACTGTTGTTCCTTTCTGTAATCCAAAGGCATGCATGTTAGCTTTGTCTGTAATTTTCAGTTGGCCATGCTATAGGTACATCTGTGAGATAAAAAGTGATATACAAATGCCATTTCCAAGTGTACACAAGATTAAAAGTGTACAATAACAGTTATAGGCTTCTCCTGCATTTTATTACCAACATTTTCAGATAACGGTACAAAAAAGTACCCCCCTTTCAAGATGATAAGATGGCAATACCTTAGATGCTAGCACACCACCAACAAGGCCTTGTACCATGAAATGCATAGTGACGTATTTCTTTTTCCCGTTACATCGCCCTCGCCCACAACTTTAGGAGACACAAAGAGTGTAACACAAAGTGTCAGCAGTGCAGACCACAGACTGAGCCTCCAAACAAATTATCCATGCGTCAAAGGAATTCATGTAACAATTTTACAATGAACTATTTACAATTACCCAACACCATAAAAATAAATAGGAGGGGAAAAGGAAGCAAATTTACATCACAGTTTCCAATGCCAAAAGAAAAATCAGGAACTCTCACTCTTAGTAGAAAGAAAAGACACACGAATCTCTGGATTGAAACCAAACATATAACGCCTGGCGTCCCTGGCAGGACACAAAACAGGACAAAAATAGAATTTGCATAAACAAAAGTGGCAGGGAACCGCTACCACAGCTTTCACTCATAAATACAGCACTTTACCAAACAGGTCCCACAAATTTATCACTACCTTTTACTTTAAATTATATCTATAAATCTATCTATCTATATCTATATATACAGACACTAATCCAGCAGCCACACACTTCTCAGAGCTCAGGAGCCAAATGGCAAGGGACACTTATTGCTGGAGCTGTCCAGCTGTGGCAATCAGGTGTGGGAAACCTGGAAGAGAGATTGAAGTAGAAAGCAGCTCTCTTTCAGAAAGAGGCCAAAATGCTCCGTGAATGTAGCATGTCCCAATAAGCTACAGTTTCTCAACAATGACACTCCTGCTAAATGAAAAACAGGGACCTAAATAAAAGAAGGGGCTGTGTTTTTCTGACACAGCTTAAAGCAGTATGAATGTAGCCTGTATAAATGATCTTCAGTATGATCCCACCTTCCACCCATGACACTTTTGGATGAACTCATGGAAAGAGATGTTAAAGACTATGTAGCAGCATGTTCTATTTGTGTATGTAGTAAAAGTAACTCTGAACGATCCTCGGGTTTGCTCCGACCACTAGTCTTTTGAGTTCATTACCGGTCTACCAGCTTTCTCTCGGACGACCATAATCCTCTCCATAACAGAGAGATTATGAAAATCTGCACATTTTGTTGCCTTAGAGAAATTTTCCACTGCTACCAAAACCACCCAAGTGCTCATTGATCATGTTTTCAGGCTCCATGGCCTCCATACCTCTGGAGATCGTTTCGGGTTGGGAGTTGGGAGCCAGGGTCAACCTCAGTTCTGGATTCTGCCCGCAGACCAACAGGCAAACTGAGAGGCTCAGTCAAGAGCTAGAAACACAATTCACTTACCTCATCTGCTAATGGTCTCTCGCCTTTAAATGTCCCTAGGTTACCAGCCACCTCTGTTCCCTGAGGTAGAGGCAGATCTGGCTGTTCCACCCATTCAACACCACCTGAAACGTAGTCGACGCATTTGGGTACGTTCTCAGGAGGCCATACTCTGGACCATTCATTGGCGGCTCCACTATGCATATCGCCTCTGAACGCCCACTCCCAGATATGATCCTGGACAGAAGGTGTGGCAAGCAGTTAAGGACATTCCTCTAAAACCCCTCTCGTAAGCTCACTCACAGTTTTCTCGTACCGTATAAGATCGAGGCCGTCATTAGCCCTTTAACAGTTAGATTCAAGCTTCAAGCATCAATGCACATCCACCGCACATTCTTAAGTCAAGCCCATCTACAACAGCCGATTGTGCCGTCCACCCGACCCCCCGCCATCCACCTGGCTTGTTGATGGTCACCTACACAGTTCGACGGATTGTTTTTGCATATTTTGCATTCAGTGTTTCAAGCTGAGGTTCATAAACCTGCCAACAAGTCATTTTTAATCCAGGTAGTAAAACCAGAGCAGATGTATTGCATTTTACTGCACAGTTAATGATCTCATAATAACTGATAAAATGTTTAGTAGATAACAAACAAAGCTTATAAGGTCATTTAATGAACAGAAAGAATGTAAATTACTCTTGATTTGGGCAAAAAATTATTTATGGCAGTTATGGATGGAAAGAGAGGCTACTTGTTGCTACAGGAGTTTTAACTGTGCTCAGTGGCTTGTGTGCACACGTAAAGTGGCCCTTATAAAGTGCACTCGTCACATTATTATCGTCACAACATGCTAATGTGGTAATACAGCACCTACTGAGAGCTTCCACATCATGGAGCCGCTTCTTAATGGCCAAAATAATAGCTTACTGTGCAAAATTTGAAACCCTCGGAGCGATATATAATGCAGTCAGAACAGGGATGAATCATTTTGACAGTGAGGCAGTAGCGCTGTCATGTCGAAAGGTGTCCTAAACATCCATTGCCAAACTATTTTGTGCCGCAAGATGTATTCTCATGTTTCTTCGAATCTGAGCGCTCTCAGTTTGACAATGTTATTTGTTACCTAGATGTGTCAGAAACTCAGATGGGGAACAATGGCTCACATGTGTGGGGCTGGCAAATAATCTATTGCCCCCTGATAGTTAGAGATATTCACTTTATCTGAACAACAGCAGTACTGGAACTAGAGGTTGCCTTTGAATGGCCTCTAAATTATTCTCGATTCCCACTGTGGGTGGAAGTTTGCTTTGTTTACTTAACTAAAATTTACCCTCTATGACAATGCTTATGTAAATATATATAAATCCTTCATAGTAAATAAAAGGTAAAGTAGCATTATAAATACCATGTAGAGCCAAAAGAAATAAATACTCCTTTAAAATAACGGGTGCTGAATGTGTTGAACATACTGCGTTTAGATTTGCACTTTAAAGTCATATTTCAACTTCTTGATCTACTTGTGTTGAGATAATATATGTGGCTGCATTTTACAAGTGTCCAGTAATGATGATGATGATGATAATAATAATAATAAACACAAACAATATAAAGCAGGAAATTTAAATGCACAAATGAAGGATAAGCGTCACAAAACTGGACACTGCTAGAGAAAATGTAAATCTCATTGGGAGAAATATGTTTGCACTCTGAATACTGAAATACAGCAGCGTTCTCAATGTGAGATTAGTTATTTAATATAGAAACAGGAAATGTTTCCGTCTCTTTGTGCGCGTTGTGTCTGTGACATGGTTTCACTGCATTGTGAGGTCTTTTGTATTGATTTCTCTTTGGTTGTAAAAATCACTTTGTTGTTTTGCATTTCTTCGTCGTTGTCATCTGTGTATTTACTTTGCATTTCTGCACAGTTTTAAAACTCGTCATGTGGCTATTTTGCGCCTCTTTGTAGCTGTTATTCATCTTTTTGTTGTTGTTTTGCATCTCATTGTGTTTATTTTGTATCTCGCTGTGGCTGCTTTGAAGTTCTCTTTTGTTCATTTGCTCTCTTTGTTGTTGTTGTACAACTTCTGGTGGCTGTTTTGTGTCTCTTTGTAGCTGTTATGCATCTTTTTGTGGCTGTTTTGTGTCTCTTTGTAGCTGTTATGTATCTCTTTGTGGCTGTTTTGTGTCTCTTTGTAGCTGTTATGCATCTTTTTGTGGCTGTTTTGTGTCTCTTTGTAGCTGTTATGCATCTCTTTGCGGCTGTTTTGTGTCTCTTTGTAGCTGTTATGCATCTCTTTGTGGCAGTTTTGAAGTTCTCTTTGGTTGTTTTGCTTCTATTTGTAGTTTTGCGTCTTATTAACTATTTTGAATCTTGTCGTATCTCTTTTGTATCTATTTCTTGCTGTTTCTCATCTCCCTGTTTAATGCATCAGTGGGTATTTTGCATGGATTTTGTTTGTTTGTTTTGAATCTTTGCTGCATAATTTACCTGCTCTGCATCATTTTATTATTGTTTCAAATCTCTTTGAGGATGCTTTGCATCATTTTGTAGTTTTTCTCACAAGATTAGTAGTCACTTCAAACCTCTGTCACCTTATGTGTGTGTTTATAAAAAGGGGGATAAACACATACTTTTCATGCTGTTGTACCTGTCAATGACATGACAGCTGTCAGGAGAACTACTTTCACATTTGAAAGATTACACTTCAGTTTACAGTGCGTGTTTGTGACTATCTCAGTGTGAAATAGTCATACTTGTGATATGCAGACATTTGAGCTTGTTCCTTTTAGAGACATATTTATCTTACATACTGCTGACAGTATGAGAACTGCATTAAAAACAGATGATTGTCACAAAGCGGAGAACACAAAAAAACACTGCAAGATGAATGAGTTAAATTGTTGTTATTGAAATGACAATAACAGTTCAAGCTGTGAGGCTCAATAACATCAACAATTTCCTGGAAGCCCGATAATAGATTGCCAGGGTGATGATAATGCAAAATAGTAGATGATAAACATGTGTTCCTGCAGCGAACCACATGCAGTAGGAGGAAAATGTCAGGTTGATTTCTGGACCTGTTTTCACCACTGATAGCAGAGCTATTTACGAAACAGCAGGGGATGCTCGCCTTGTCAAAAATAACCCACTTCTCAATAGCTGATTACAGCCAAACTTTCAAGCTAATTTGCAATGAGCTTCTGATGCCTCAAGCTCTTCAAGCAACAGAATCGTTCAACATGTTTTAATTTGGGAGCTGAGGACTACACTGAAATCAATATTACATTCTCCTCCAGTGACCACATGCTGTTTCTAAGGAAATGTGGAAAACTGTGTGTTGCCTGTTTTTTTGAACTGCAGTTTTATACGAATTACATGTGTTCAAAAGTAGTTATTGTACGTAAGCTACAACAAACCCATCCTCCACGTTAAAGGAGCCATGCAGCTATTTGTCATGGTAAAGTGGCCTAGATAAAGGCGTTAACCTGGCTGATCTAATATATGCTGTGTGAGCTGTCAAAAGATAATGATCACGCCTCCCTTTTTCTTGGCATTCATAAATTATCCAGACATGGTGATTTATTGCGGGCTGCTTCAGTGACACGAGGTGTGCCGCAGCACCCTTTGGAGCAGATGCTCTTGTAACGTGACATTGCTAAATCAACATTTAAGTCCAAGTTGATGATTTCACAAAGATGACGTACTTTCTTTTCTTTCATGTCTGAGACACAGTTTAAGTTACTGTTGCTACGTAAATTCTGTTTTTTATTTAGGGTGGCTTTTACAACAGACACCGAAGCAAACTCAAATCTAATAAAAGAAAATACTAAGAGTAATGCAAGCACAGATCCAGTACTTCATTAAGAGCAGTATGGTCTCCTATTATTGACTTTGCTTTCCTGTTCTTTGAAAACAGTCACCATTGTAAGCACGCATGTCAAACTAGACAGCAGTGTCAATTTAGGCTGGGGGGGGGGGGCTGGAAAGACTGCCAGGCTTCTCAGGAGGACTTGCTGAGGGGTAACGTTCAGTTAATTACTGTCATTATATTCCCGGTCTTCTCCAGAGATAAAGGTCTTCTTGCTCGGCCTCTCATTATTAAACACAAGGTTGTTTGTCTCCTAATGTTGGAGGAGGAGGTGAAAATAAAAGCTAAGGGTCTACTTTAATGTGGCGCTTATTCATTTTGAGCATGAGCATAACTTAAGGTAGTTAGAAAGCAGCTTGTTGTCGGGCAACAAAGGGCAACGTGAGGCTGGTGCAAGATGCATTACAAGAAGTTATAAGCACAAGTGCCGTACTGTCAAATTCATTCTGCTACTTTGGAGAAACGACTGCAAATAACAGGGAATATGAAAAAGACCGCTTAATCTAATTAATTTCCCGTCTCTTCCTTAGGGCTCATTTTAAAGGGCCATAAAGTGAAGGACAGGGCTGACATCTTTACTTCACATGTGAAAAGATGCCATGATGGTTCAGTTAGAAAGGTGGGAGTGGTGCAAAGGTCTTTCAAGAAAGAATGGCTATGTAGTGCATAAATCTATCATTTTTAATGCTCTAAGACGGTCACTCAGTGTACGATCATCCTGTTTTATATGTCAGCAAATGTTAAATAGCCATGTAATGTTATATTTCATTAATGCAGTAATACGTAGAAACTTAACATACATAAGTAGCATAACGTAACTGTATGGCAATGACCACAGCTCAATATAAGTTATGTTTTTTTTCAGCATCATAAGAAACTTTAAATACTAATGACCGACTGCAGCCATTCTCAAAGTGTGGGCCACAGCACCCTGGTGGGGAATATGTCGCAGTGGGTAATGTAGTCAAATATATTATAAGAACTTTTAATTTTCAGTCTCATTTAGCCTAAAATTGTGATTAAAATTTTACATTAAAAATAGAAACCAATTCACATCTATCTATTTTTTTTTTTCTTTGAAACATTTGTCAAAAATACTGAAGGTTGAATTAAAAAAGAAATATTCTGGTGACTGGCCTTTGTATGTAAGATTTGACACCTAATTAACATTTTCCTTGTCCTGGTCCTTAACACACTAGGGAAGTTGGGTGGGAGGGGCGGAGGACTCTTGCCTATTTGATTGGCCAGTTCTCCTCATACTGACCTCTGATCACCATTTATATTGAATGCTGTACGTCAAAACATCAAATCCAAGTGCCATCTATCCTGTGGAGAAGGAATGATTAGGTCTGATGGCAGCTTTTACTCATGACCTGGAAATGGTAGAAAAAGTGATTGGGCCTGATGCAATCTAAATTCACCTGCTTTACAGTCTGTACACTTTAAAAACTGTCTATCACTAAATCTGTGGCTTAAATATATGGAAAAACTAACAGAAGATGGACTAGAAATTATATTCAAACAGAACATTTAATTTTGTGGAAACTCAGGTTCTTACATAAAAAGAAATATATCCAAAACCACCAATTAACCTAACAAACTGTGGTATGAAGCCAGAGAGCCCAGAGACAACCCACACAGTTACAGGGCAGCATTGAACCTTCTGCTGTGACAGCATGGGTAAAACTGAGTTTCTTTTTTTTTATTGAATTTACTTATTATCCCTGTGGTTTGTATCCTGATTTTACCAGGATATAAGGCTGAGTTCTCTCTCGTTTAGTGAGGTCACTTTATTGCTAACTAGTATTTTTGAGTAACGCTCTGTTTAGTTGACCTACTTACTTCTTAAAATTGCCTTTTCTTTTAATCCTTTGAGGAATACAACTGAAACCCATTTTTTGAGCAGTATATTGTGCCTGTCTGTGTTGACTGCTTGGTCCTTTACAAGACTGTTCAAGATGAGAGAGAAAGAGCTGAAGGCTCTGTCTCCAATTCTAGCTTTGGAAATTGTAGGAACCATCAGTAAGCCTGCCATCTGAAAGCAAAATGCTCTTCTGGGTTTTTAGATTTTTTTTAGATTTAAAAGCTTTAGCTTTTTACTTTATTAACCTAACATCTCCCTGTGCTCATGAAAATATCCTGTCTTCCTTCTCTCATCCCAACCGGTTGCGGCAGATGGCCCTCCCTGGGTTTGGTTCTGCCTGTTAAAAGGAAGTTTTCCCTTCCCACTGTCGCCAAAGTGCTTGCTCATAGAGGGTTGCTTGCTCATATGATTGTTGGGGTTTTCTCTGTATGTATTATTTTAGGGTCTACCTTACAATAGAAAGAAAGTCAAATTTTATTTAAATGAGTTGTCAACTTTGCTCAAATCCTCTGTTTTCCAGAAAGAGGGAAGGAAACATTATTAGATCGTCTGTGTTTGTTATACATGTAACAGAAGAACCATCTCATCCCAGAGAAGTTTTCCTCCCCAGTTACATGATCATTCAATTATCCAATATACTTGTATAAGACAATAGGTAACTGTTAAGCCATGAGGTGGTGATATATATTCCAAGTATGAACTGAGCATTGCCAAGTTTTGTTTGTTGCTTGGAGGCTTAGTTTGCTCAAGTATGAGATTATATTTCCTGAATCCAACATCAAACAGGAGCCACTAGGATATGTTTTATTAATGAGCCTCTAAAGTTAAATCCACGCCCCTGTGTCTACAGGAAAAGACAGTAAATTTGTGTTTGCTGTGAATTTCCATTGCATTAGTGAACAAACAGACACAGAGTTGAGTCATTGTGGGGCAACTACACTGTTATGTTTTATTCAAATTAAATATTAAAAAAGCAGATGTAGTAGCGGGAGCTTGCTGGGTCACTTGTCTTTTAGCACAGTGAAATCCAATTTAGAATTACACTGCAATAACAGCAGCAGCTTTATTAAGCAGAAATCCATCATCCATCATCATTTTCAAGGACAGTAGCGCAGAAATGCTGGGGCTATTGATTTTATAGCAACTCTGCAGTTTGCTGAAACAGCACACAATCCCAGTGAGGTTGATATCACAGCTTTATTAAAGTAAACATGTACTGACAGCAGGCATGCTAAAGAGCGACGTGAGTGAAGTGAGAGTGAAGACATAAAATATTTCGGAACAGTGACAATTCTGTGAAATAGTCTTTGCATCATAACTATCCAATACAAATAACCTGTCATCGTTCTGGGTCATTCCACTCAGCATTTTGAGTCTATGATGTTTTTCTGATTTCTTTGTAACGTTTTAGTTTTTTGTCATTTAGTTGAGTCGTTGGGTTTCCTGTCAAGTTGATTATACTATTAAACTGGCCCATGTTTCCTTACCGCTGTGTCATTCCCTGTTTTCTGTCCGAGTCTGTCATGTCTTCTGTGCTGTGTCGTTGACTTGTACTTTCATGTGTCCATATCTTGATCTCCCCTCTCTCTTATGTCCCCTCTCGTATGTGGACCAAACTCTTGCAACGGTTGTATAAGGATTGAATGGCCCATAGCATTCAAACTTATGTTTGGTTGGTTATTTCTTTGTTGTAATAATGCTTCTTTGCAGGATTGGTGGAGTAGATTTGGCAAGTTTTTCATGGACACAACCCTTCATACTCAACTCTGCTGCTCAACCTACAAATACACTTTCCTTATGGCACTATTTAAGTGAAATAAACAGGCTTTGCCACAGTGTAAGATTTATTGCATAGAAGCATTGTTACAAGAAAGAAATAATCAACTAAATGCAAACGTTTTTTAATTTTTTGTGTGTTTATTAATAAGGTTACAATTAACCCTAACTCATGGCTAGTTAGCTGCACGCAGGTCTTCAGCCATCAAAGAGCCTGTGACTCATGAGCCACACATTTCTTAGCATATTTTAAACTTTACCTGAATCAGTGGTCTATGACTTGACAGGGTAGTAGGTCTCGAATGTTAAGTAGAGCAGGTCCCAAAAATTAAACATATGCTTAGTAATACAAATAATTTTCTTGGTTTTAATTAGAGAACCATGTGAAAAGTCCAGAATTTTGTGCCATTCCACTGATGTTTTTGACAAGTGCAACTTGTCTTATTTGCTCAATCTAGCATGAACATTTTGCCAACATGTTGCAATCAATCTGAGTCCAGCAACACAGATGGGTGTAACTGCATACATGTTGTAATGCATGTTTTGCAGTACTTGACTGACTCAAGTGGTTGCCAACTAGTTGTATCTGGTGATATTCCAAACGCCAAAATATTCCAGAATAAAATTAACTTTGCTGTCCTTCAGTGTGTGGTTTTTCCCATATTTCTAACATGTCAATTTATTTTGTTGTGATTTGTTGTCAGCCAGACCCGTGTTTTGATTTGAATAACAAGTTAGCCAGAGTAAAAACCGTAAAGTAATCAACACTTAGCCAGCCCCCACAACGGAGAAGTGGAGGAAGGTCTGTGTCGACAATGGAGAATCCAGCAATTACACGGAAGCCAGCCGGAGCATCACGGCCGATCTGCGAGACTTCGTTCTCAAAACACCGTCAAGCCGTCGTGCATGTGAGACTGTTTGGATTTCCTTGCTGGGACTATTAGGGTGCTGGTATAGGATAAGCCAGTCGCCAGATACGGACTGTTAATTCAATTACTAGCCGTTAAGCGACCGGAAGTTAGTCACCGCCATCTTTGTTGAGGGCAAAAAGAGTAGCACAGCGACCGGAAGTTAGTTGCCGCCATCTTTATTGAGGGCAAAAAGAGTAGCGCCAGTAAAAACAAGGAGAAGAGTCAGTATGGCATGCCGAGAAGAATTAAAGAAAAGGCGGTCCTCTGCGCAAGCAGTTTTTACTAGGAAAGCCAATTCCATTGTCTTTAACATTGACCTTTTGATTGAACATGACCTCATGTCTGAATGTGGAACACTCAAAGGCAGTTATAGTGAGGTTTGTGAAAGCAGTTTAGATTACATTGCTGTCATGGAAGAAGAAGATGCAGATGGGTTTGCTGCAGAAAGGAGATCTGGGTGTGGCGACCTTAGAAGCAGGAGTAGCAGTGAAGGTGAAGGCGGTAGTGAAGGTAGCGCTGACGATGGAGTGACGACCAGCACTAGCAGGCCCAGTGGGCCCGCCGCGACTGGTGAAGATGAGGGCCCAGCACGTGGGGGTGGTGAGCTAGATGTCGACGTGAACCCTGCTGCCTACCAAAGTGCTGCAGCTGGCAGTGCTAACCAGATCATTGCAGGTGGTCCCGGTGGAGCACGAGCTGCGAGTCCTTCCACTGAAACCCCTCAAGCACCACCACAGGGACCACTATCCCTGGAACTCGTGAGTCCTGTGCTCAACCCTGGCCCTTCAAGAGCGCCACAGCAGTTTAGAGGAATGCATGGTGCGAGACCCGAAAGCGCTGGAGCAGGTCAGAGCAGGCCTACCATCTCTCAGGGGTCGCTCGGGACGAGGATTGCACTCGCCCCCCTGAGTCTACCAAAGTTCTCTGGGGACAGGAGGAGCTACTGGCGCTGGAAGAGTAATTGGGGGACCCTCCAAGCATTAGCGGAACCCACGGGTTCCCCGGAGTGCAGGCTCTTCCACTTGATGGACAGTATTGCTGATCCAGTAAAATGTGAACTTAGGTTGTCTCACTGCCGTACTGCGAGCGAGGTTTTCCGGGTTTTAGAGGACTGTTATGGTGACGTATCACAGATAGCAGACGACATTGTACTGGAGCTACAGGAGTTACCAGGCGTGCGCAACAACAAACCCAGAGAGGTTTTACAGTTGATCCAAACTGTAGAGCGGGCGCTGTTGGACCTAATAGACCTAGGTTGTGAAGATGCCATAAAAAATCAGTTAGTAATCCGGTCACTTGAGAGTAAGCTGCCGGACAGTATGAAGGAAAGGTGGCTTTTGTACCGATGTGATCCTGTCAACGACGTCAGTCCACAGAACCGGTTTGATAAGCTATGGCAGTTCTTGAAAGATCAGAAGACAGTTCTGGTGCAACTGGAGCAGTTGCAATCCATCAGACATTCTAATACTGCCAGGGCAGCTGATCCAAGCTCCCGTGAGAAACCAAAAGAGAGACCAGATCGGAGGATGGAGAGACGTTCGTTCACCAAGGCTACTGCAAGCGAGACGAGAAGTGAGCTGTCACGGAATCCCGGCTGGTTGTGTGGTGAAGAGGGTAATACAGGGCGTTTATACCGCTGTAAGACGTTTAAAAGAGCCAACCCGTCAGAGCGGAGAGCTTACGTGAAAAGGAATAAGACATGTCCCAGGTGTCTGGCTTCCCATGGGAGTGATGACCCATGTAGTAAAAACTTTCTGTGTCGTAAGGAGGAATGCAGAAAGGGTGATGCCTCATCGGATCACCACTTCTTCCTGTGTCTTAAATCCCCAACTGGGAAAGATGCAGCTAGGCAAGGGACCAATAGGGGTAAAGGGAGAGAACCCCGTGGCCCGACGAAAGAGCAAGAGGCTGTGTTTGCTAGTCTAGGTCTGTCCCCGGAGCAGCTGGAGGCTGTTCGAAAGGCTTGCACAAACAAAGTGACTTCAAAGTTGTGTGTTGGCAGAGGCTCGAAAGGTGAGAGTAGTCTGAGGGAGCTCCCGGTCCTCATGATGATGTTGGACGTCACCACCAAGAGGGGAGACTGGATTGGAGCACTCATCGATTTAGCCTCTGACACGAACTACATCACCCACCAGGCAGCGGAGAGACTTGGTCTGACTGGTGAACCAATCACCTTGGTTGTTCATGGTGTTGGCGGCATGGAGGCAAAAGTAAAGACAAAGAGATACCTGCTGAGCATAAAGGTAGCCACAAAGAAGGGGACATGGCGACTCCATGAGATGGTTTGCTATGGATTAGAAGAGATTGCCAATGTGGGGCACGTCGTGGCCTCGGAGCGCTTGGAGAAGTTCTTCCCAGGCTCCGTCAAACCGGGGGATTTGATCCGCCCGGAAAAGATTGAGCTACTCATCAGCACCCGAGAGGGCCGTCTAGCCCCCCAGAGAATGATGAGGTGCGGTGACTTGGTTCTGTGGGATGGTCCGTTAG
>VURO01047434.1:5100-20453 GCA_015108175.1 Pelvicachromis taeniatus | reverse complement strand
GGCCTAGCTAACAAGCTAATGGTAACTGCTGCTAAAACAAAGATCTGTCATTTCTATATTTTTATCAAATTTTTAAAAATCCAATATGTTAATTGAAATTATTTACAGTAGTTATTAAGAGTGTGTGTTTTGTTAATGTATGCTAGGCTAGCAGTTCCTCCCATTTCAAATTTCTAGTTATGTAAAGCTAGGCTAAAAGGATCTATAAAGTACAGGGTTTTGTTTTTGTTTTTTTTACCTTAAAATCTTCAAATGTTTTATTCCAAATCAATAAACAATGAAAATTAAACAGCTATGATGATGTTAGTATATCACAAAGACTAAAACGGCATAAAAAGGCTATAAGCAGCCACTGTAATGTTAGCTGATAGCTGTTTTGATGATACACTGATTAGCTGTTTCTCTGATTTCGCTTCCCTTTATTTCAGTCTTTGTGCTAAACTAAGATAATCACAGTTTAGATTGATACAGATTGTCCAGCTGACAAGATTTCACTGGATTTTCTAAATTCTGTTTGCAGACTGTAAATTTCTTGTATGGAAGAACTGTTGTATTGTTTACTGTTTCTTCCAGTAAACAAAAAACATCCTAGTGTTGATACAAAAACGCACTCAAGTTGGCTGCTATGGAAATACAAAAACATTTATTAAATGTCAGGTTTTTTTGTTTTGTTTTTTAGGTGAAGGAATGTCTGTAGAGAAAGTTAAAACACTCCTTCCAGGGAGATGCTCACCTGGATTTTACTCCCAAGTCTGAGTTTACTGTTAAGCTTAGCTTCGCATAAAGACTGTAAATGACTTGCTTAGCTCTGCCCAAAGTAAAAATTACACCTGATGAACACCTGTTTTTAATGACTGTAAATGAAAGACTGGAATTATTGCTTGTTTAATATCTGCATTTCTGCAAACGCCGAACACTCAAAAAACACTCAGCTGTTACACTAACACCAGGATTTGCACCCGTAGTCTCTATAGATAAATGTGCACCTCCACATGTTGTTCATGTCCCATCAGCTTGACGTGACTTTTTTTATACCATAGAAGTATTCACGCCGACACTAAATGTCAGCTCTGCATCCAAATGTTTACTTTTCCTCCGTCAACCCACAAAAAAAACGAATCAGTTTTTATTTTTAAGAAGAGGATTTAATGGATGTTTGAAGTTTCAGGTTCTATTTTCCTGTAAGTGGTCCTGAGCAGACAGAGGAGAACTGAAAAATTGCCAAATAAATACATTTTATTGATGGTGAAATGTGTTGACTTTTATTTTTGAACCTTCGGTTTGAATGTTAAAAAAATAAAGTGTTCACTAATTAGCCCCTCATTCTTTTTTTTAAGTATCAGGATAAAGATGGAGTAAAATTAAGTGCACAGTTTAATGAAGCAAAACTGATTTAAATTGGCTTCATTTTATAGCAGTGGTTACCAAACCACACATGCATATTTTGTTTTCAAACTCCATTGCAGTTTATTTCACACCTCAAACCTTTTGTAAACAATTAAAAGTAAACTGCAATAAATTACAAGTTGCAATAAAATAAACCATTTTTATGGTTATTTTATGTGTAGTTTGTTTTATTTTTCCTGTGTAAGAATATTCAACATTATTATCAATATATTTTTCACAAAATGCCTCTGTGCAAAATGGGTTTAAAAACATAAACAACTCCCTGAGAGGAAAATTTTTAAAAATTAAAGGTTTGTTAATCCACATTTAATCCTCGCATCTTTTCAGTGAGTGGTGTGAGTATGCTTGTTGCTGCACATCTTCTCTTTGTCTTGATTGAAGCCATAGTGGAAAAACCTACCTCACATAAGTAATATGTGTTTCTCCACTCCAATCCAAAAGCCAAGGTCTTTGAATTAAACTGCAGCCTCTTTGTTGAATCAGAGGTCAGATTTGCTGGATGTGGCTGGCCACATTTCAGGCCAGGACTCTGCAGTCTATTCACACCTACAGGCCAGTGGAGACTCTTTCAGTGATGAGGATGTAGACATCCTGCACATGGAGGAACGCTGGTTTGAGCACGGAGTCAAGGAGGCTATTTACGTAAAAAGGGAAAGACCATCTCTGAAGGAGGGGCCTGGGGGGGGGCCTGAGGGTACTTCTTGCACCATCTTACAATGCTGTGGTTGCAGCCATTCCCCAACTCTCTGTGAATGGTTCTCACGGCCATTGATCAGTAGTTGCTGATCAATGGTCATTACAATTTGCATATTAATGATCAAGGAACTGACCTCCCAGCCCATTGTTCCTTCAGTGGTGCTAGTTTCAGTCATTATGCAAATGTGCTGTTTATAAGATCGGTGAAACCTGCAGTCAGCTGAGACTGAAGAAGTCACTTGGATGAGTGACGAAACGTTTCTCCCATTGAAAACTCTACGTCCAGATGAACAGAATCAACCTTTTGGGGATTTTCTGAATTCATACCACGGCCCCCTGTAATGACTCTGCGCCCCTGCCCCCCGCATTGGGAACCACTGTTTTCTATGATGCACGGAGGTATATCCATGCCACAATAGTTAAACAATAAAGTTTACAACTGAGATATAAATTAACAATATCGCTAAGTGAAGTATTTGTAAATTAATAAATTCACTCCTACGTTCATGTGAATTATTTGGCGTCTTTAATTTGAAAAGATTAGCATTTTTTTTCCATCATCTGTACAAAGAAATTTTGTGACATCAAGTCTGTGACAGTGTTCTTACTAATATTAATACCGATTTTATGCTAACATTGACAGACCACATCAAAAAGTTGCATCATCATTAAATGTAAAAGAAAAGGTTTATTCCTGCAGTTTACAGCAGCTCAGTCCTTGATGATCATAAAGACTTAAATATGTTAGACAATTTTGTAAATTTCCGTTTATGTAAATGTTTGATGGAAATTGCAAAAATCATTCAGTACAATCAGTTTGTTTTTTCTGTATTACGGTTTTTAGCTTAACCCTGCCGAATCACACTGACATTTCCTTTATTTTTTGGTTTTCTGTCCTAATGAGATCAGCCTAGGATTAAATCTCTGAACCTACGTGTGAGATTAGGAACAGCGACTTGGACTTTACCTCCTCTACAAAGGTCATGTGACTGCTTTGGTTTGGATACCGTGTCCGGAAACGTTCCCAGAGGTAGATCCTGCGATTCTCTTTCCCACCGTGACACAACAAAATGAACATATGAAAATTCATGAATTCTTTCAATTTTGTTTCTTGAGAAGAAGCTGAGCTCACAGCTCTAACCGTTTATGTGCTAAAACAAGAGAACATCATTCATCCACAGCAGAGGCCCACATCGGTTTTCATTTTATAAAATCCTTTTTTCTTACCATGGACCAAACGCTTCACAGGCGTTTCTATTCTCAGCGGCAGTGAGAAAAAGACTGAACCTGTTCACTGCACACTTGGTTATTTATTAAAGTCTCTTTTTTAGAAACTAAACAGAAATTAAACATGTTTAAGTTCTCAGACAGTATTTATTATTACGCACATTTAAGGCATGAATTTGATTTTTATTGCAGTAGTGTGAGCACGCTGAAATGATAGTGGATTTCTGCGTTTGTCTCAAACGTCTCAGATCTGGCTCTTCTTCTGGGACTCGCTTCATGCCGAGCAGAGAAAATTTCAGCCTCAGCGGCTCGTTTTTTTAATATGCAGCCACTCGTTTCTGAGGACACGTCTCAGAGAAACTGTGGCTTCAGTCCTGAGAGGTGACCTCTGACCTCCACCGCAGTGTGATCGGGTTTTCTTGGCACCAAAACAAAAACTGAACTTCTTTTCCTTTTTTCTTTTTTTAAATCCTTCTTTAACATAAATTCCCTCCAAACAGAAAAGTCGTGTTTATTGTCTTTCGTCCGTGAGCTGTTGCTGCGGTCCAGCTTCATCCTTTGATTACTGCGATTGGCCTCAGTTTGATCGCCTTCTTGCTGATGCCGGCCTCATGACACGTGTTCACCACATCTGTCACGTTTTTGTACGATTCAGGAGCCTGAAGAAGAAGAAGAAAAAAAAAAAAAAAAAAAAAAAAAAAAAAAGTCAGACAAACAGCTTAAAAGTGCAAAAACCCACCCTGGCTCCTCCCCCTCACCTCTTCCATCACCAGTTTGGGTGAGGCCACCCGGATGGCAATGCCCATGTCGGCCAGTTTGTCCAGGACGTCCTGGAAGTCCAGGTTCCTGCGTGACTTTGCTCGAGAGAGCGCTCGGCCCTGAAACAGACAGGAAGTTGCTTAAAGACATGACACAAACCAAGGTTGATCATGTGACAACGCAGAGTGCGCTCAGACTCGTACCGCTCCATGACAGGTGGTGCCAAACGTCTCTGTCATGCCCTGCTCAGTCCCCGTCAGGACGTAGCTGCAGGTCCCCATCGTTCCACCGATGAGCACCGGCTGACCTGTGAGCTGAAAACAGCATGAGATGAGGTGAGAGTCTCATATTGTGATGGCGAGTAAACAGACGAACGCGACGCATTCTTACCTGGTAGTCGACGGGGATGAGGGGGTGGTGAGGGGGGAAGGCTCGCGTGGATCCTTTGCGGTGAACGAGCAGCGTCCTCTGCTTCCCGTCCACCATGTGCTCCTCCACTTTGGCGATGTTGTGAGAGACGTCGTAGATGACGTGCATGTCGAGGTCGTCCGGCGTCGTACCAAACACTTTGGAGAAGGCCTGAAAGACACGAAAACCGCTTTTACAGACTCTGCCCACCCAAAAACAGACATTTTTAGATTTCACAGCGATCCGATGCTGGAGTTTAAGAATATCCTATAAATAAAATGAAAACAAAAAGAAATACAGAAAAATTAAGAATAAAATAAATAAATAATAAAAAATTAAATAAAAAATTAAACAAATGTAAAAGACAAATGAACAGAAGCATAAATGAAACTTTTGCTCACATTAATGATTTGTACAGTTGTATTTTTATATTATTCGTGGTGCGTTTAAGTGTATTCGTCAAATCTCCGACTCAGAGTGGGAACAGAGTGGGTTCTTCCTCTGATTGTGGAACTCGACTCTTCATGAGAAGACTCACACTTTAAACACTGTGTGAGGTCACTTCTCCTGTTAGGGCGGGTGCAGCAATGCGTATATGACCCGGGAGCGGCTCAGGTGAGCGTACCTGTCTGGTGAGGAAGGTCATGGAGGAGCGGTTGACCCAGGCGTAGTTTCCTGCGGCCGCCATGCCCTTGAGGTAATCCTGCCCCTCAGGTGAGGTGATTCGGGCGCAAGCCAGCTGGCGGTCATTCACCGTGATTTTGTCACGCTTCATCGCCTTCTCCATGGCAACCAGAGCATCTGTACATATCACCAGGTGTTTTTGTTGATATTTTGAAATGCAGAAGTAAAGCTTTGCGATCACTTTCGGCGGCGCTTGTACCTGTGGCGACTTGATGCCCGAGGCCTCGGCTGCCGCTGTGGATCATCACACACACCTGCCCCTTGTGGTCGATGCCCATCTTCTTGGCGGCGTAGTCGTTGTAGATCTCGTCCACTACCTGGATTTCAGCGTAGTGGTTTCCTGCTCCCAGAGTGCCGAGCTGCAACACACACCCACAGATTTAGACACCAGGAGAGGGTTGCAGGTGTGAGCACAGGTGTGAGGGGTGGGGCTACCTGCGGCAGGCCTCTCTTCTTGGCCTTGGAGGACACCTTGTTGGGGTCAGCCTGCAACATACGGCCGTACTCCTCGCAGTGCTCCTTATCCTCAGCCCAGGCGTAGCCCTCCCTCAGAGACCAGTCCACGCCCATCTCCAGCGCCTCCTCCAGGTCCCTGGTGACACACGTGTTAGTCAGGTGACACACAAGTGAGGAGAGGCGGGTCTGTTCTGGGTCTCTACTTACTTGGCTCCCATTGGGATGACGCCCTTGGAGCCGACTCCCACAGGGATGTGGTCGAACAGTGATTGAGCAAGCTGCTCCTTCACCGGCTGGACGTCGCCCTCGTCCAAGTTTGTCCTCAGCAGGCGGACGCCACAATTTATGTCGAAGCCCACGCCACCTGGAGGACACACAGGAAGTACTGTTTCAACAGGGTCGGTGGTCACAGAGGAAATTTCCCGAAGGGTCGCCACAGCGGGGAAATACATAGGTTGGCAGATTTATACTTCCTGCTCACAGCTTCCCACCAAACTCCATTCATTTTTCATGAGGTTTCAGAGGATCCTGTTTATGTTTTATCACAGTACTGCCTACCTGGAGACACCACGGCGTTGGGGTCGTTCATGTCGAAGGCCGCCATGTTTCCGATAGCAAATCCATACCCGGAGTGGACATCTGGAAGGCCGATGGATTTCTGCGTACCAATCAGACACAGTGAGCACAAAGCAAAACGTTTACCGTGGACACATACAGAACAGCGACACTCACGTTCACAATCCCCGGCAGCGCCGCCACATTCCCGATCTGCTTCATGGCCGGAAGGAACCCGCCCACACCTGAGGAGGAACAGAGAGAAATGAGGGGGGGTGGAGATCAGGTGGAGGGGATCTCAGAGGAGTTGAAAGGTCACCGACCTCCTCCTCGGCAGGCGTTACGAAGCTCTTCGAACATCAGCTTCTCCAGAGCGTCGTTCACGTAGAAAACTCCTTCCACCTGAGGACGAAGAGGAGGAGGACTCAGGAGGTGACAGCAGGGGACATAAAACCGTTTAAGGAGCATCACTGCAGGATTTTAATGATTATTCTGAATCTTTCTTCTGTCAGAAAATGAAACCCACTGAAAATAAATTCAAACCCGTCGGAGCCTCTGCTCCTCCCAGCGTCCACCCGCGGGTGGAGCAGAACAGATACGCTTTAAACCTTCGTAAATCATTTTAAGCATTTTTAAGTCTGCGCTGCTGCTCAGAATCGTTCTAGCCTCGTGTTTATTCGGCTTTTATCGGCGGCTCCGTGTTCTGCTGTCTCTGATGTTCTCCTGTCATGTCGTGGACACCTGTGTTTAATCAAGTCACCTGCTGCTGACAGCCCGGCAGCCACGTTAGCAGCTACCTGTTAGCCTTTAGCTCCTACCTGCATGTTGGGGACGAAGCCCTTTTTGATCCTCCAGGAGGTGGAGGTGAGTTTATCCAGAAACTGCAGCTCATCATTGTAACTGCGACTCATGACTCCACAAACGACTAGAAACGGCAAATCTCACTCTTTAACGCCGCGTTTCACCGGCTGTATGACGTAAATGCTTCTTCTTCCTTTTCTTCCTCGTCTTCAACGCTCGACAGGCTGCACGCGTCGGTGGGGCATTACTGCCACCTACTGCTCGGTGTTCGACGTTATTCTCTGATCTCATATATGCAGTATTATCTGAGATGGAAACACTTCCTGCCCCCTGTAAGGAGTTCCCGCCGGTGACAGTGCTCCCACACGCACACGTCCCCTCGCTGTATTCTGAATCATAAACGAAACCCTTCCCTTTCAACCATTTCCCACCAGCTTTGCTGTCGTTCATCGTTGATGTATTTATGATTTCTGGGTATTCTGGTGGCCCACGCTGCAAATAAGACACAGTTCTGTCCTCCTGGACTGTATTGTGTGTTCAGTCTGCTCCTGCCTGTGATGGCAGGTCAGGGCTGGATTTGAAACAGCACTTTGCTCTCATTTTTATGTCTGCTTGCATAAAAACCACTCTGCCGCCCTCACCTACCTTTCATCTCTCAGTGTATCTGTGAGCAGTGCTGCTCCAGCCATCGGTCACTTATTTTCACTAAATCTCCTGATTTCTTTCTCTTGTCATGACAATACTGGAGTGAAATAAAAATGCTCCACATAGAGCTTTTGGCTGAATTACATCCAGCTTCTTGGCTTTTTAATTACTGAATTTATGTTTTTAATACTTGTTACAAGTGGACATGCTCGCATGTGTAAAAGAAAACAATCATCTATATTTCTGCTGTGGATCATAAAGATTAATATAGACAATCATTTGCTGAAACATGGCGATCCAAAGTGTTAAATATTATATAATACATACTGAGATGGTTACTATGGAGATAAATGACAGAGACAGACACTGCTGAATGAGATCCAGCAGAGAGAGAGAGAGCAGAACTGATCTGTGAAATCATTAAATGATTTCAATAGATACAATAGAAGAGACAGAAATAAAACAGGTGGAACCATCATCATCTAGCTTTTCTTATACTTTCAGTAGAAAATGTGTTTACTGCATTCAGAGCCTTCATCCTCACTTTTACCCTCATACTGCACAGACACAGCCTGAAGTAGGACCAACAAACACATCCACTGATCACAAGAGACACCTTTGTTATTCTCACACAGTTAGTTTGGAAAATAGTATGGTAATAAATAATAATACAACTGTTAATAAAAAGACCCAAACACAAAATCTATGTCTGGAGTATTGGAACAGTTGAGACGCTACGTCCAGATGAACAGAATAAACTTTTTGGGGAACACAAACATCTTGTTAATTAAACAGCATATAAACATGATTCATTTCATCTCCTCTGCAGATTTATTCATCTATCTCTATCAACATGTGGATTTTATGCCGGCCGGTTGCCATATTTGTAGTTTTAAGAAAGTTTTTTTTTTTTTAATATTCTCATAATGATGATAATGATACAGGAAGTTTAGTGACAAGCCTTAATAACAAAAGCCTAATCTACACAAAGCGACTTAATCCGCCTTTTACGTCTGACGTAATTTCTGAAAAAATAAAACGTACAGCTCTTCTGTTGCTTCCAACATAAATGAAGACAGAAAACTAAACAGCAGTGACGTTTGTAGGGTTACTGAAGTTGGGCAAGCTGGTATATAATGATGTGCTATGTGGTGGCTAGCTACACAGCTATGGTTAGCATAATTTAACACAGTGAAGCTGGAGGATGAACGCTAACTTTTTTCCATTCTATGGTTAGGGACAAATGTAATTACATGGCAGGATGCTGTAAACGGACCAAACTTCAGTCAGGAGAACAACTGAGATAATCCATCCACAATACGAGGTTAGTCATTAATATACAGCTGCAGGGGCTGGGCTGTAGTTACATCGTATGGTTTTTGAAAACTGAGTTTTAAAACGAATAGTGCTAATAAAAACCAACAAAGGCAGACAGCGATCACTGCCTTTTTAGGGGCTTGTTCACATTAAATAGAACAAGATACAAAGCATTAAAACGTTAAAAACACAACAGCCTTAATAAACGCTGAGTACTTTGGACCCGGAAGCAGGGTTCATACGTCATCGCTTAAAGACCGGATACATGCGTACATTTATTAAATGATAAATATAAAAACATGCATCTAATTTAATAAAAGTTATTATTTTGAAAAGTTTGGCATTTTTATGTCAGAATAAATTCATTCTAATATAGAAACTTCGGTTTGTAAACTTTAGATTTGAGTACTTTTGATGTGTTTTATTTTGAAAGTCTATCCCGGAAACGGTGTGTGCGTGTTTTGGGTCAGACGTTGCAGGTGCTAGTGTTTACAGGGAAATACATGAAGCGTCGTGGATGTCTTGCCGGTAGTTCACGGCGTGAGTATTCCTCTGTTTGACTTCCAGCTTTCAGGACTACAAACGCTTCTTACCCCGGTTAGTTAGCCCGGTTAGTTAACCCAGTTAGTTAACACTAACCCGCGCTAAGCAACAGCAACGTCAGTGAAACGTTAGCTAACGAACAGACTGCAGAAATGAAAACGAAACACTCTGCTCTTTGTATATTTATTTACCTCACAGAGAACCGACGACGATCTGAAATCTGCGCAAAATTAAAGAAAATCCTCTAAATGTGACGTTTCAGTGCTAACACGGAGCTAAAGCTGCTAAGAAACTACTAAACGTCATTAGTGACTCATCAAAAGTTAAATTTGGCAGTTTTCTGATGAGGTTTCGTACTTAGTGAGCCAAAGTTTACTGTGAGGATTAGAATTGAAGCGGTCACTTTTTGCACATAAAAAGCACGTGATGGTTTTAAAACATGTGCACAGATTAATGTCAGTTAGAGTTCATTAGAGATTACGTCAATGTTCACTGATGATCCGATTTAGAAGATGGAATCTTTGCGCCAGACTCCATTCACTCTTTATCCGTTTTTAGTGCAATTTGACAACATGTAAAAACATAAGAACCTGACAACAAAAAATGAAACAAATAAATACCAAAGAAATGAATACAGTTATAATTACATAGAACAATAATAAATATAAAGAAAAATATACTAATAATAATAATAATAAAGGAATATAACAAAGTTGCCTAAAAAATAAAATAATAAATACAACATGAAAATAAATTTATATAAAAAAATCAGACTGAGTGATATAAAATCCAAACATGTGAATAAAGTTCTGTTAAGAGCTTCACAGCCCTCTGCAGTCTGTGCATTACTCAGTGTGAGCCCACTTCCTGTGTCTATGTGTGTGAGCAGAAGCATGAAGCTGCGGGTTCGGATCAACCGGCAGACCAGCCTGGTGGAGTTACTGGGAGAAGATCCCAGTTTGAAAGAGCTCAGAGATCACATCCAGGAGATGCTGCTGTCCTCATGTGGACTCAAGTCAGTGCTGCGCATGTCTCTGTTTGTAATCTGAGTTGTGGTTAATAAATCTTCAGTTATTTGACTCCCTGCTTGTGCTTCAGTTCAGACACAGAGTTTGGTTTGTCTCTGAACGGCTCTGAGCTGCTCACGGACACCGCTCAGACTTTGGCATCCTGCGGCATTGTATCCGGAGATCTGATCTGCGTCCATCTGTCTCATACTGAAGCTGCTGCCGCTTCAACCAGCTCAGCCTCATTTACAAGTTCTAATTACATGGCAGCCAACAGCTCTACAAACCAGAGGCAAAGCCTGCAGACCCCCAGCATGGCCTCCACTCAGGTAAGATGTTCACCTGCATTAGGTTGTTAAGGTGGATTGACAGGTGTGTGAGACGTATTGAGCCTGTTTCCAGTCCAGGTGTGGGAGGTCGGTGTTGCCCACACAGACTGTAGACCGCCTCGGCCACACCATAACACCAGAAACAAGCCCAGGAAGCGTTTTTATGTGCTGAATTATGACATAACATAATTTGACAACACAGACACACCACAGAACACACAGCAAGGGTTAAAGCTGATTTAAAGGGCCGCAGTCCCCTCACAGCTCCTTACCTGTGGATATAAACCTGATCAACACACACACTGACACTTCCCGTCATCCAACAATGATGACACGCTGATTTATCTCAGTTTGCATCAGCAGTGTCAGGCAGAAAGTGTTCGGCTGAACCAGCTGTGCCTCTGAAACCTGAGATATTTTGTTTGGAGCTGGGCGAAATCACGGGTTCAAAAGCTGTCATACCTGATACTCCCAAGCTTTCAGGAAACTTTGCTCTAAATAACAGTTAAAAGTCATGGGCGTGCAAGCCTTCATCGTGGAAGCACCAGCTCTCTCACAGCAAGAGGAATCTTCAAATCTGGAAAGCTGCAGGAGTCTAATGGAGCGTTTTCAGACACATCCTCAGCTTCACATCACCAGATACATTTTAAAACAGCAAAGTCTTGGTCAGCCTGAGAAGCGTTTAGATATTTAGTGCTTGGGACGCTTTTACAGATGTGCATCTTATGAACAGCTGGAGAGAAAAACAAAGGTCTGCAGAGGTTTAAAAAGACGAGCTTCGTCCAACGCAGGAGATGGTCTCCAGTGTAACCGGTGTAAAAAAATAAAAACATTTAAACTCACTGAAAGAGCACGGTGGGTGTTAGTCTATGTAATGGTTTGATGGTATTTTAAAATTTCATGTCATTCTCAAAATTCAGTTCAATTCACTTTTATTTATACAGTGCCAAATCACAGTAACAGTCACTTCAAGACACGTTTTATTGTAAGGTAGACACTGATTTATATCGTGTGGTGTTCCACACGGTTCTCGTCCAGACCCCCTGCTGTTTGTCTTTTACACTTCTGACCACAGGTATTTGAAAACTGATAGTTTTTGTAGTTTAGCATCGTGTGCCATCACAGAAAATTTCATATCAAACAATAAGACTGTAAGCTTTAACTTGAGGGGTCAACAAAGTGTTGCATTAACTGTTCAGGAATTTCAGCTTATTACAGTCCTGCATTTTCAAAGGCTGGTCAGCAGAGGCGTCATTGTCTACATTCTTATGGATCTGACTGTGTTTCGATGTTTGTGGTCATCTGTAACATTAGAGGAGATCAGCCTTGACCTGTTTATGGCAGGTTGTTGTTTTTGATGTTGTTCATGTTAAGTTATTATAACAAAGAAACAACAGCAGATTATTTTAGCCTGTGCCACTTTGCTGACACAGGCTAAAATCTTCACTGTGGCGTAGATGTGCCCAAGCTCACAGCTTTGTTGTTGGCAAACAGCTGTGCAGCAGCAGCAGTGTCGATGGGGCCGCTGATCCTGCAGTCCTTTCAGAGTCCCAGTCGTCCTGTGAGATGCTGGACTCTGAATCTGCAGCCACCACCTGGGACCCGATGCTGTGCGGTGAGGCCGAGGACGGTCAGGCACCACTTTCTCTGGAGCTCCTGTACCACACGGCCCAGCCCACAAGTCCCAACGACGCCATCATGGTGGCCGGACATCTCCTAATGCTTGAGACTGGGTTCCTCGCTCAGGTGAGTCGAGTGGGACAGGTTAACATCTTGCTGAGTAAACAGGTGAAGGCAGACACTTTGAGTAAGTGTGTGTGCCTCCACAGGGCAGCGAGTTGAAGCCCGGTGAGATGCCTGTTGGATGGAGGTGTGCAGGTGGAGTCTACAGGCTGCAGTACACTCATCCTCTGTGTGAGAGCAGCTTGGCTTCCGTGGTGGCTGTGTGCATGGGCCCGATGCTTGTCATCAACAGTAAGTCCTATTTAAATGGGCTGAATTAATTTTTACGTGACCTTTGACCTTTTAGTGTCCAACTTCCACTGTGTTTCTGACGTATTTCTTCTTCACGCAGCAACTCTGAAGGTTACAGAAACTGTCGACACTGTCCGCAAACTGTGTCTGAATGCGTCCAGCTACGTGACCAACGAGTGGCCAGGTACAGCTGTGATTGATCGGCATAACACCGCGAGCACGGGAGCGTCTTTGATTAATCTTCTGTGTCTGACGTTGTTCAGGAGGAAGTGCAGCAGCAGCGTTTAAAGATCTCCGCAAACTGTCCCGACTCTTCAAAGATCAGCTGGCGTACCCGCTGATTGCCACAGCCAGAGAAGGTAATGCCCCCTCTCAGATGTGCTGTCAGCGTTAATGCAAACTGATCCGCGTTAATGTGTCAAAATTGGCAAATCACATAGATGAACAGAGATTAATCTATGGGGTTACTCAGCGTTAACGTGTTAATGCAGCTTAAACGTGTTAACGTCGTCATCACGACTAACGCGATTAACGATTAACCCATCTGGAGCGCAGACTGATTCAAAATTCCTGAAATGTTTCTGTCAACACATTTCACGCAGTTTGTCCAAAATGTGTCCATTCTGCACTCCAGACAGACTGAGCTTTTTAAAAATTTGTAATCGCGTTAATCGTAATGACAGTGTTAAGGCCGTATTAACACATTAACAGCACTAGTCACAACTAGTCAACATACATTTCATCAGCTTTAATTAGAGAAAACCTCAGAGAAGATAAAGTGCTATGAACATTAGTGTTGTTATAGCTTTTAGTGAATTTAGGACAGATTTGATTTAAATCGATGTTCAATTTGATTAAAACAAAAAACTAAATCTAACAAAATCTAACTCATAAAAAACAAACTGTATGTTATCAGCTATGGTGTTCCTCAGGGTTCCAGTTCAGGTCCTCTGCTGTTTGACTTCTGTGTGCTTCCAACTGAGATCAGCAGCTTTAAAAGTTGCACTCTTATGTAGATGATATTCAGTTTTACGTTTCTTATGATGAAAACATATTTTGCTTGAAATCCCATTTCATCAACTTCATCGTCTTATTTAAATATCAAAGAACAAATAAATTACTTTTATTTGCAGTAAAAAAAAAAATGACTGCAAAGTACATAGTAACAGGAATCTCACACATGTCGGATAAAGAAAGTATATGAGTGTCCACGAAAGGTTTCATCCCAACATATGAAGGCATGAGTTAAAAAAAAATAGGATTTCAGATTATTTTGCCATCTTAAAATAGTTTTTTACTTTTTTGACTTGAGTTTGTACAGTTTCCTTTTCTAATTTTTCTTTTCACTCAGACTCATTTATTTTGTATGAAACTATGCCATGTTAATATTCCGACACATTTGGGAAGCTGCTTTAGAGAAGCAGCTTGTTTGACTTGTATGAGCTTCAGTCGAGTTTTCATTGGTGATGTTTCCTTGTAAGCAGATGCTAACGTGCTAACATGCTAATGTCTCGTATTAACTATCTGTGGTGTGTTTCAGCGATGGCTCTCCCTGTGGCGTTCGGTCTGCCTGCTCTTCCTCCGGAGCTCCTCCTCCGAGTTCTCCGCCTGCTAGACGTTCGTGCTGTGGTCAGATTGTCGGCGGTAAGCCGCCACTTCAACGTCGCCACGGCAGACTCGTCGCTGTGGAGACACCTGTATCGCCGCGACTTTGCAGGTGGAAAATGAGTCTCTAAGACGATTTCATTTCTTTTTAACATTATTTCTGCAGAATTTTCTAACTGTGGGAAAAATGTTCTTCTGACACTGTTTAACTGTTTAAAGGTTCTTTTTCATGTATTTTTTAAATGGTTTTTGGGTGTTTAAGGAGACATTTTAGGTTTGAGGTGGAAAGCTTGAGTTTTTTTCTATTTTCATTTACATGTCAAAATGAGAGGCTTTTCACCCTTGGAACACTTTTAACTTATTAATGTCTTATTTAAATGATTTAAAATATCTAAATAATTTAAAAAATCTGAATAAGATTTTAAATGATAGCATTTAAAAAAACAAATAACATTTAAAACATGTAAAAACAAATCAGTCATTATGTTATTCACAAATAAGCAGAAATTGTGAGAAAAACATCTGACTGTGCACTATGTTTAGGAGATTTTTAGAAATAAATAAAGTATCAAAATATTTTCTAAAATTTCACAGATATGAAGTTGTGAAAAGAGTCCATTAAATACAGGTTTATTGATTGATTGTGATTTTCCCTGAGGTTCAGTTTTTCAACAAAATTATAATTAAAGTGACTGGTTGTGTTTTCTGTTGTTCAGATTCAGGCTCAAGCAGATCCAGAGACACAGACTGGAAAGAGGTGACAAACAAGCTTCATCAAGTTCAATAATTAAAGAACTGTAAATTCTTAAAACCTCTTAATGTGTTGTTTCTAATATAAATACTTTAAAATAATAAGTCTAATGTGGTTGATTTTTTACTTTGTGTAAATAATTTGAACTGGTTTTTTGGGTTGTTTTTTTTTTTTTTTCTCTCCCTCTTC
>VURO01047429.1:0-16450 GCA_015108175.1 Pelvicachromis taeniatus | reverse complement strand
CCGTATTTTCCGGACTACAAAGCGCACCTGAATATTAGCCGCACAACTTGAAATTATGAAAAAATCCTATTTTGTTCATACATTAGCCGCACCAGACTAAAAGTCGCAGGTGTCTTAATGTTTAATTATCATATGTAAGAGAATATACACAAAAGGGATTGTCCGGAAAGAGATGACTGTTTTGGAATACATTCTTTTTATTATGGGACACTGCCCCGTGAAAACCCATGCCGTGCGACGCGCCGCAAATATCCGAGCCCCGCAAGGCAGGCCGCGCAACGCGCTTCTGTCGGTGGAGAGGGGAGGGCGACGGAGCGACTGCTCCCCCAGCCTCGGCACGAGCCCCGCAAAACGGGCCGTGCACCGTCGCTACTGGCGACGGAGCAACTGCTCCCCCAGCCTCGGCGCAATCCCCGCGGGGCGGGTCGTGTACTGCAGCTACTAGCGGCGGAGAGGGGAGGGCGACAAAGCGACTGCTCCACCAGCCTCAGCGCGAGCCCTGCGAGGCGGGCCGCGCACCGCCGCCCAACCGACCCAGCCCTTAGAGCCAATCCTTATCCCAAAGTTAGGGATCTGACTTGCCGACTTCCCTTAGCTGTCTTGTTCTAACATGCCAGAGGCTGTTCACCTTGGCGACCTTCTGCGGATATGGGTACAGGGCCAGGGAGAGCCAGCTTGCTAATCTAGTCTCTTTTTTGCGCTAATTCGTACGTGCACCGCCGCTACTGGCAACGGAGAGGGGAGGGCGACGGAGCGACTGCTCCCCCAGCCCTCGGCGCAAGCCCCGCGAGGTGGGCCGTGCACTGCCGCTACTAGCGGTGGAGAGGGTAGGGCGACCAACATATCACTCTTTTCTGTGTCGGCTTTGTAAGGTGGAAATGGCCTATCATAAAACGACCGTAAGTTTTCAACTTTTTTACTAACGCTGGTTTTTACCCTTTAATTCATTCAGACATCCCCCACGTAGACATACACTCACTCATAGACAGAGATAAACACCCAACCTCCGTAAATGCAAAACTAATTTAAGCTGCTTAGCAGTAACATATATTATTAGATTAATCGATGCATCGAAAAATTAATCACTAGATTAATCGATTCGGAAAATAATCATTTTGCCCAGCCCTAGTCTACAGCAGACTGCATGCTACTAAAAATCTAGGTGAGATGTAAGTAGAAATGGTTTGTAGGCTACATATAACTCTTTACTTGGGTTACCACTTGGGGACATTAACCAATGGAAACATCCATCTCTTCTATGGTGAGAGCTAATTTGCTGATAAATAAAGATATGCTGAAATACTGGATGGATGTATCAGGGCCTGCTTCGGAGCTATTCTCTTCCTATCTGACTTTACCATCCTTTTCGGAACCCGCTTCTAAGTTTAGATTCTCTTCCATTTGTCTTGCCTACAGCGTACCACAAAGTTCCGTTTCAGGATCCTTCCTTTTTCCTGTTATATCTCCTCCCTCTTCACCAAACTGATCACTTTAAAGGATATTTCTTATCACTTTGTATGCAGATGACTCTGCTGTATATCTCTTTTAAGGCCAAAGATATTTCTTAACTTATGATCTTTCATAGGTGCTTAGGTTCTATTAAAAGTTGGATGGCCGTAATGGAAACTCTAGACTTCTTCGTCACTATTGCTGAATTTTCATTTAGGAACCATGGGGTAACTTTTGCATCTTTGCAACTTTCCGCATCGAAAGGAGCCAGTTAAGGTGGTTCGGGCATCTGATAAGGATGCCTCCTTGGCGCCTCCTGGGTGAGGTGTTCCGGGCATGTCCCACCGGGAGGAGTCCCCGGGGCAGACCCAGGACACGCTGGAGAGATTATATCTCTCGGCTGGCCTGGGAACGCCTTGGTGTTCCCCCGGATGAGCTGGAGGAGGTGGCTGGGGAGAGGGAGGTCTGGGCTTCTCTGCTTGGGCTGCTGCCCCCGCGACCCGGCCCCGGATAAGCGGCAGGAGATGGATGGATGGATGGATGGGGTAACTTTTGACTACGTTTTCACTCTGGGATTCTCACATTAATTTCTGGTTTTGCGCTTGGTTTAATCACTTAAGAAATATTGCCAAATTGAGTTCCAGTGTGTCATACTCTGAATTGGAAACTATTATTCATGCTTACATTTCATCACATCTGGATTATTGCAATTCATTGCACACGTGTCCTAAAAAAGCTTCCCTGCAGGCTATGCAGGATGCCAGTGGGAGGCTTTTGACTACATCTTCTAAGTATTAGCACATCACATCGTTGGTAGTTCATTTGCAATGGCTCCCCATTAACGTTAGTCCACTTTAAGATTCGGATTTTGACTTTTAGAGGACTGCACAGACAAACATGAGAATACATTTGTGAACTTTAACTTGGAGTTCATTTGTAGTATAAGAGACTTGCTGCAGAGCCAGCTAATTATATTATTTCATTATTTAATTGTCATAAAATACTTGCTCGTGCTAATCAGCTTTTGCCAATCTGATGAAATGTAATTTTTAAAGATCCTTCAGGTAAAAACTGAACTAAAAATGCATTCAAATTTTTTGTTTACATCCTAATTTGGATCAAGTCCCCCTGCATGTGTTAGGAAGATTTTGGTAGTTTTTTTTAATTAACAAAAAAAAGACAGAGGGAAAAAAAACTATAGACCAAAAAATTATATATCTGTTTAGAATGGAAATGTATCACACCCCAACTATGTATCTATAGATTAGCATCTAGAGACTTGAACAGTGGTTATTATAACAGGTTTGTAGTTATAACTTTATTCTAGATGAAGATTTCTAATGCATGAATGCTGTGCTAATATGTCTGACTCCTCATGTTTCCAAATCTCTACACCAAGGTCAAAAGTGCAAAGTTAGCATGAGCCAAGATCCATAGAGCCATAATATCCAAATTAATGGATAAACACACTGGTTAGAAATAAAACCAAAATGATCCTTTAAGCAGACAGTATAAATGAACAGCGATGGCTGCATGCAGGAGTTATTTGAGATATTTCTATGGATAAATTAATTGCTGCTGTGAAAGCCTGTCATTGCTGAATTCATTCTGAACACTGATTTACTGCCAAAACCACGAGCGTCGAATAGCCACTTTTCAGCCTCAGGTTTGAATGTTTCACATTAAAAAGACATTTTGTGCAGAGAAATTATAATAACACAACAACATTCCCAGCTCTGATGATGGGTACCTTCAGGGCTTCAATGACAAGATCCCGGGCCTCCAGCTCTCCCTCCAGGATGCTGAAAAGCATCAGCAACTCTGGCTTGCTCAAACTCTCCATGTTCAGCTTGGACTGTGAAGGCAAGACGTGAAAAGAGAAAGCTCATTTTGTGTTGCTCATTGGGATTTAGACATTAAAGCTGCACTTTGATTTATTTTACGCGATTACTACTGTACTACTGAAGACAAATCACATGGAAAGTATTAATCTTGCCTTTTCCCCCACAAAAATGCTGCAGTTACTCAGTCTTTCATTTCATTGTGAAAAAAAGCTTAACGTTTTCCAATTCTCCCAAAATCAGAGATCCAGACAGCCATCTGATCTAACCCACTGATTTATGAGCTTTTTGTGGATTAGTGGCGATTATCTTGGGATAGGGTCATTTTACAAAGCAGACTTTGTGTGCAAAATATAAAATATAAGAAAATCTTTGCTCTCTTATATGTGAGGAAACCAGATGGTTAGTTTGGGTATAGCTTAAAGGTACAGTGACTGTCTCTAGTAAAATGCAATAACTATTTAGCAACAGCGCAATTTCTGTGTTTGTGAGGTTGCTCACTAACATGGCTACAGTGCAAATGGATGTGTTTATCAGAGGCGCACAGATCTCAAATAAGAGACCGGAGCTGCCTGATAATCTCCGAGTAACTTAACTTTCACGTTTAGAAGATCATATCTTTGTTTCCCAGCTGTGTGTTCCCATCATAATTGGACATTATGGCAGTTGGCTACTTTTTTTGTTGTTAAACTTATGTGGTCTCTTTGTAATGTCTCTGTTCTCACAGCTGTGTTGGTAATGCTGACAAGCCCTGCGGTGTCCACATCTCAAACATCCAACCACGCTCTGCCCAAGTGAATGCAAGCAGGCCTCTCTTTGAAACGAGATCAAAGCTGTTGATGGCACTACACTGACGAGCCTTTATAGATGAGACTCATCATGTGGGACGTCTGGGACGGATGAGCACTCCACCAACTGACTACTTAATAACAGAGATGCACGCTCAAGCTTGAATAACTGAAATATTCTTCCTGTTAAGTGGCTGAAGCATCAAAAAATAAATAAATAAATAAAATAAATAAATCTCCCTCTCTGCTGTCACCAGACTGTGATCAACACCTGAACAAGCATTTGCTCTGATCTGAGCACTCTGTGGTCACCACACCTTCCCCACATCATGAAGTCATCACAAGAGGTTGGGCTGATCTCTAGGAGCAGTGGTTGCACACTGATAGACAGAAGCCTGTGGGTCTTTCATATCGTAGCAAAAAAAAAAAAAGCAACAATATTTAACAGTCTTCTTGAAACCTTAGTATTTACACTGCGCCTAACAGGAGAACAAGTATGCAGAAACTGAAATGACCTAGCTGAACTGCATTTACCGTCTACAGCAGCGTCCTCTCACAAAGAAGGCACAGTGTTTTAGTTGTGCCGTTAGCAGAACTCATGGCCTGTGGCTTAACCACAAGGGTAAAAAGCTAATTAAACTACAGCACACACACATCTCCCTCGGTTTTGGTTTACAGGCCTGCTTGCTAATTTCACAGGCCACCATAATCACTGTGAGAAGTGTGTGCACTGTGCTATGAGAACAGTCTGGACCAACAGGAGCTCTACTACTCTACTTTTTTCAGATCCTTAACATTTTTAAATTGTTCTGCCTAATCCCCCTGAGCTACGGTTGGATATTATTAGTGTATACAAACAAAGAGTGGTAACATGGGAAATGCAAATATTCCCACAAGTTCTCCGTGCTCTACTTCCGATGGCGAAAGCCCCATGTCCATAATCTTTTTATCCGTGGTTGTTTTAAGCCAGGTCAGCCAAGTGCCTTGTCTGCAACACTGTAAACTGGTTAAAAACACACAGTTACTTTCGCTGCAAACAAACAGTTGAGCAAAGAGGCCTTTGTTTTGTATCTTCTTGTGTCTTTGTATGTAGTATAAGGGGCAAAAAACAGCACAGCCCTTTAAATACCCCCCTTTTTTTCTTTTTAAATTCAAGAAGGATTTCTAAGCTTCCAAATCTCAATTGGATCGCAACAGCAGTCATACGGACACTATCCAAAGTATGTCAGACAGCAATTTATTTTACTTGAAACAATAAGTAACCTCATCAAAAATCACTCAACCTCATCTTACAGCTGATTTCATACTTGGTCAAATTTAGAGGTCTCGCATAGATTCCTGTTTGCAGTCTGAAACCACAAAAACTAACGTGAGACGGAGGTCAGCTGGAGGGAAATAAAGCCTGAGAGGTCTCCTGAATTTCCTGCAGCATGTCTACAAACTAAATTGGATTTGTTAGCCAACCTAATTTCTGCACAGGCCACTTAGCTTCCTTCCTCATTCAGCTTCCTCCCTACTTGCTGTGATATAGTTTTAAAATAAAAACCACATCGAGTAAAGCAGCTATTTGTTGTAAGACCGGCGTGTGATCTTCTGTGTTATGCGAGTCGTTTAACAACTGGAGCCGCTCTAACAGAGAGCAGCATTATCAAAGATCAGTCGGTCGTCTGAAGCTCAAGATGATGATGACGAGCTGAAAAGTCGTTTGTTTGTTTGTTTTTTGGGGGAAAATGTTTAGTCTTAAACTTTTTTTCACAAATAGAAACACGTCAAACGGTTCGGCCTGTACCCTCACCACTGAACCTTAATGTTTTTTTTTTTCTTTTTTCCCTTCTTAGACCAAAAAGTCTCGGTGCAAAACTGCAAACTATCATGTACAACTTCACACCGCAAAGACAGAAAACGCTGTCAGCGTGACTTCTTACCTTCATGAGGCCCTCGGAGGTCTTTGAGAACTCCAGCATGAACTTTTCTCCTGTCAGAAGATTTCTTTCACTTGATTTGCGTCTTCTGCTCCCGTCGCAGCGGAACCCTGGACGGCCAAGAAGCGTCCTGAACGACAGCCGAGCTAGCCAATTGGTGTGAACGGCCGCTGAGCGCTGACCAATGAAAGGCGAGATTATGCGGGACTGGGCAGTGACGGTCTACTTCTTGGTTTTTGCTTGGACTTCTTTGTTTAGTGTTTCCCGAGTTCCTCCTCTGTCTTTTCTGTGGAGTCTCTTACAACCGTGCAACCCATGTGAACGTCTTTACACGTGGTTTACGTTTAGGAATGTTACGAAGCGACTTTGTTCCTCTGGCATATCGTCTTTTGTGTAGGAGAGTTTTTTGTTGTCCTCGCCTCGAAATAAGCGTGTAATATTTCCCCAGTGAATCGTGGACGTTGATGTGATTCCGCTTATAATATAATAGTTATTTCCTTCAAAAATGCAGAATGCACGCCGTTATTTCCGTACAGTAATACCATAGTAGACTTACTTCATAGTAGAAGTACGATATTTTATTGCAAATCCAAAATAAAAGCGCAAATTAATATTAATAGTGCAATATACTTAACATACTCTAGAGGGGGCTATTCTGCACAGTGGATTGGTGAATTGGACTGAAACTTATTGTCGTCCTAGAGGCAATAATATGTGCAGCTCTGCAGCGTAAAACAAGTAAACACATCAAATAAACAGGACCAACAACAACCCCTCTAGCAGCCATTATAAATAAATAATTAATTATAATAGCATTGTTTTTTTTCCCTGATTGGTCAATGATGAATATCATTGGGTTAGGTGATTCTTTTCACCAATCATTTTTATTGTGCTCTTTATCTGACATGTAATTGGGAGTCACAGCTGCTGGGTGGACCCAAAGTAGATTCTAAAAGGTTCAATTGAAAATTTTCAAGTAAAACTTAAAAATCAAAGTTGGTGCAAAAGAATAAAAGCAGTCACTCTCTGCAACTGACATCATGAAGACTTCATTCTCACAAAAAACAGACAAAGAAAAAAAATTCAATTCAGCATGACACATGCACATTAAATCAGTATATAACAAAAATAACACACACACACACGTGTGTATATATATATATATATATATATATATATACATACACACACAGTGACTGTGGCACCAGATGTGTAAGAGTCTGCTGTAAGTCTGCTGTAAGCCTAAGTGCTTTCTGAAAAGGGTGGTAAAAATGTCACAGGGTTGCTGAGGTCACTTGGGAAATCAAAGGGTTTTCAGACTGTAGACGAACTAATATAACAGCCAGCTTCAAACTCCAAGAATTTAAAGCTCCCAGGACGGAAGCAACTGGACGTATTACATTCCATGTGTTTTTGCGTGATTTCAAAGACAGACCTTAATAGCTCTTTGTATCTTATCAACGAGACAACGTTGTCTATGAATTTCAAAATCTATAGCGAAGGGGATACAGCTGTGTTGTTGTTTTTGTAGTTGCTATCAGCTTCTAGGCATAGGTCGCCAGATGCCATGTGCAAAAAAATCAGGTAAGTTATTCATTGTGCTGAAAAGCTGAAGATTGAGAACTGTCTCAGAGGAAAGCTGGAACCCATTCTGCAGTACATAATAGCTGCCAGTAGAGTGCAATGCTCTCACAATGCAAGCCAACATTACAGTAACCAAAGGGGGCTTTATCACCCAATACACATGCGAATACTAACGAAAATACAAGCTATTCACCATGGCTGCGGATAAGAATAATGGGTAATTAAGCACTTTTATTATTTCCAGTGCCATTAATGGCTGTCAGGAGGTCATTCTGGTGATCCACTCCTGCCCATGATTATTGGCCACAGGGACTTAAACTATAACTCTGAATCTAATGCTGAAAAGAGAAAAAGGCTTGAAGTTTTAGGGCATACGACAAAAAGCACAAGTGTTCCTCCCATCTATGACTATGCAGCATTTCCTTGCTATTCGATAACTGCGTCTCTTTTTTCCCCTCACAGTATCTTGAGGGTATACAGAGAGCAAAGTCAGAGAATTGTCTCTCCTGATAGGCTGCTGGCGAATGGTGTCTTCCCAGCCCTAATGGAATG
The DNA here is from genome assembly GCA_015108175.1 of Pelvicachromis taeniatus. Lineage (NCBI taxonomy): Eukaryota > Metazoa > Chordata > Actinopteri > Cichliformes > Cichlidae > Pelvicachromis > Pelvicachromis taeniatus. The sequence goes on along the minus strand of VURO01047429.1, from coordinate 8,314 downwards.
TCTCTATTTCAGGCTCCTCAATTAACCAGCTCTGTTCAGGCTGCTGACTGGCTGCTGTGAAGAATTCGTGTCCTCAGGTCCGTTGTCCCGTGTCCTTGTCTCTTTTACAAACAATCGCGTGTGAGAAGTTTTTCATTTAGCTTGGCTTTGTTGTGAAAACAGTAGGTATAGAGCCTACTGGCTTAAAATTGAACCATCAAGAGGGATTTTCTCAGTGCTGGTCTTTTTATTTAGAAGTTATCAAAAACAGTAGTGAATGAATATTTTTTATTAAATATGAATATAAATTTTAATTACTTTTTATTTCACAGCACTTCTCCAGTTCATAACAAACACAATACTGTACATTACATTATGTTTACATAATACATTATGTTTACCTAGAGTAACTTGTCATTTTATAGATATGGCACTTAATAAACTGCTAAAATGAGCGACAAGGTCATACTACATATTACAGCTTTTCACGTGTGCCTTTGTGAGTGTGTGTTAGAGTGTGTGTGTTATGATTAATAAATCATTGCCAGAAATGACATTGTGTTATTTTATAAGTTTGATAGAGTGACTGGTGACCCTTGAAGCGTGCTATCATCCTTAAATTCATAACAGTCTTGTCCTTAGTCTGTTCACTGATGATTACTAACCCAGATAATTAATACTTTGAGGATGACTGATTTCTGTTTATCAGTGTGAATGATGATATGATGGTTAGGGGGATTTTCCTCCAATGTTCATGGAAAACAGTAAACCCAGATTATCAATACTAAGACAGGGATGAAAATATGAGCCTCCTGTGAGCAATATTAAACAGAGTAAGAGCAACAGTGCTTGCAATCCTTTCACTCGTTTGGCCATTGACTGAATGTTATCCTTTTCATTCATTGTCTACATTTTCATATTGTTCTTAAAAATCCCTCAATTCTTCTAGTTTTTGTTAGAAAAATGGGAAATAGATGCGGTCATTTATTGAAATGTTCAAATTTCAATAAGTCTTCTTATTTCTTCTGAACTTTTTTAGGCATACTTTCTTCTAATTATCTTAAATTGTTTTTAGAAAAAGCTCCCCAGTTTTCTTGAAGGCGATTACAAGAAATTCTCTGTCATGAGAATTTTAAAACTGCTTCCACGTTGCTGAACATTTGTGAAGGTCTGGGCTCATGATAGTGTTCCATTGCATGTTTTCCCATCTTGGTATGCTTTTACTGAATTGCTGGTGTGTTTGGGGTCATTGTCATGCTGATCAGACATTTTTCCGATGGTGTTGCATAGTGGATCAAATTCTAACTGTACATTTCTGCATTTATAATTCCATCAATTCCATGACAAGAGCAAGACAGAAGTTCCTCTATGATTTATAGATGGCTGTAGGCACTCACTGTTGTAGCTCTCTCTTCACTGCCTCATTCCATAAGACCTGTTGACACTGAGTTTCAGTTCAGTTCCTGCATAATTTGGCATACCTCAGTCTGTTCTCATTTCCCTTCCTTAAAAATGGCTTCTGGACAGTCACGCTTCCATTGAGACATTTTTGATGAGGCTTTGGTGAAGAGTAGATGGATCGGCTTAAAGGCCAGGTGCATCTCTTGGGTTACGTGTCAGGTCTTTGATGGATTTTCTTCCTATTTCTTAAGGACATGACTTTTAGATATTGTTCATCTGCTGCAGATATATTTTAGGCCTGAAAGATCCTCTTTTTTCCTCTACTTGTCCAGTTTCCTTATTCTTTTTAAGGACTCATTGCACAGCATGCTGCGATATGCCAAATTTTTGGTAACAAGTCTGTGGGAAAACTGTGGCAAAAATGCTATTATGGCTGTCAAACTATGTAAACTTTAGCATTTTCCATAGATTCAAGAAAAAGAATCTTCTTTGATAAGTTGCCCTATATATGTAACTACAACACTAGTTTATACCCTTGAGTTAGGTGACTTTTCATGCATGATTCAAACATCAATATTAAGCTTAACAGTCCTCTGAAAATGGTGAGGTATAAGGAATAGACTGTATCCTGTGGAAAACTTGGAAAGAACTAGAAAGCCTGGAGAACCATTCTTCAAACGGCACATTAAAAAGAAATCTCTTAAAGTCCGACTACTTTAAGTAATCAGAATGGCAATTTTATTTGTATATCATATTTCATTATATGTAAACTTAATGTGCTTAACATTGAAGATAAGAACATAAAAACCTGTGTATGTTTTCCATTCCATTAGTAAAAACAGCAAATTAAAACTTTGAGCTTTTTTTGTCTGTCGATTCAGAAGTAACTGATCTCAGGTCAGCAGGCAGCTTGCTCCCAAAAGCAGGGCCACAACAGCTGAGCAAGGCCTCAGCATACCTCCTCATTCTAGAAGTATTTTTAAGGGTCTACACCTGATGACCTGAGAGCTCTGACTGCACAAGTGTACAAGTCAAAGATGTACTGGAAGGCCACCACTGAGAGCTCTGTGAATTAATCAAATTATTTTAAAAGTAATTCTTTATTGCACTGCGAGCTAACAAAGTGATCTCAGTACTGGAACAGGTGCAAGTGTGTGTCATCTGCGTAAGAATGGTAGGATATATTATGATTTTTATTTCATGATAGTACCAAAACAGAACATGTAAAGAATAATGGACCAGAGAATCTCGAGGAACTCCCAATTGAATCTTTACTTGTGCATATCTAAAACTGCTGATTGAAACATAAAAACTTCCACACTTCAGGGGTCATGAGAGACAAATAAGAATTTGACCAACTGAATCATGAAGCCGTTAAATTCAAAAGTGATGAATAACAGCGCCACAGCAGCGGTGAGAAAAAGTCAAACTAAGACTGAAACTCTCTGTAAATTACTGTTGATCTTCACTCGTGCCAGCTGTTTCTGTGTAATGATCTGTGCCTTGACACACAACAGTATTTATGGAAGTAAGGTGCGACTCAAGACTTTTACACAGTACTATATAATAAGTTGTCTAACCCTTTCTCCACCATCACATCCTTCCTCCTCTTCCTCTGCTGGAGTTTGACAATTAGATGGATAATACTGCAGGTGAGGACTTGTACGGCGGAAAAATCTTGCATATATATTAGTGATTAAACCAGTGAGGGAAGAAACATTATAACACATATACAATACAACCAAAACTATTAACAGCTGTGCAGTTATTTGCCTGAATGTGATCAAATATTTGCTCATTTTTTTAAAAGAATGAGAAATGTTCTGTTTTGAGTGCAGAAGTAACTAAATATTGTGAATGATTGTATATATTCTTTGACCACTTTTAAGCCAAAGCAACTCTAAAAACAGTGTGATACATCAGTGACATGATGAGTAGCAGGATGAAAGTGACTTTATGCATTCTTCATAAAACATTAATACTGCTAACAAAACTGTTAATATAATACGTTTATACTTAAACTTGGTAGTCCTATAAATCTTCTTCAAAAGAAAAGCTTTCAAGTCAAACCTTTGGTGTCAGCACATGTTCTTGATGCTCCTTTGTACTTTTCCCCCACACTAATCTTCCCCCCACACTCTTTCTCTTATCTCTTTTGACATCATAGCTGACTAAGATGTTTTTTTGTCAAACCCATAGGCCATTTTTAAAGATCTTCGCTTTCAGTGAAATTCTGAATCCAATTCTAAACCTAGGACTGATATTTAGCTCACCGCTGGGAAAAAAAAAAGACGAAAAAACACATTTTATCTTTTAAAATAGCTGGATGAAACACAAAGAACATCATTTTCATTTGCTCAGCTGTGATAGTTCCAGGTTCCATCATGAGAATATGTTTTTAAAAGTGCTCTCACAACTGCAAAAAAACACATTTAACCCTTAACATCTGGGCCCTCAGTCTGAATCGCAAATGCATATACTTCAAAACTTCAATCTCTCCTACTTCTGCAGTATTATTCCCTTCTTAAGTGAAAGTGTGCTGGTATTCAAAATGAATATTTCATCTCCATTTCACACCTGGCACTCCATCGTAGATGCCAGACATAATGTGGAGATGACACACCACGGTGGCACAGACGATCAGAGGAGAGGAGCTGTAAATATAGCATCGGTCTTGGCGGGAGCCGGTGACAATGTAGGATCTGATCTGAAGCAGTTATCAGCATCTGTTGCCTGGCACCCATTTCTGTGGGGGTTTTAGTTATTCATCTATTGCTCCATATCTATCACTTTCTTTGCATATGATTCTCTGTACAGTGGACACATTTAAGAGTGTGGGAGGATGTAGCCTCTCAGTACTGACTTACTCTGTCACCAGCACACATGTCTCCGTTGCCAGCTCACCTAATGGCATGAAGAGGTTAAGTTTTAGAAATTGATTTGTTTTGCTAGTGACCATGGTAAATGTAAATTGCCTGAGCGCCTGACCTTGAAGAAGTCCTGATTAATAATTTGCATATCTCCAGAGGGGTTATATGTCTTCACGCTGCGGACTTCCATCGTGGTTACCAGAGCCTTTGTTTTCTAATCATGAAGCAGCAGCTGGATGCGAAATTTAACATCTAACAACTGTTTTTTTTATTCTGCATTCACTGTGTACAGTATGTAAGCAGGTTGTTTACTGACATTATTTTGTGACATATGCTGTCTTCCTTCTTTCACCCCAACCGGTCGTAGCAGATGGCCCGGCCCCTCCCTGAGCCTGGTTCTGCCGGAGGTTGCTTCCTGTTAAAAGGGAGTTTTTCCTTCCCACTGTCGCCAAAGTGCTTGCTCCTAGAGGGTAATATGATTGTTGGGTTTCTCACTGTATGTATTATTGTAGGGTCTTACCTTACAATGTAAAGCGCCTTGAGGTGACTGTTGTTGTGATTTGGCGCTATATAAATAAAATTTATTGAATTGAATTGAATTGAACTGAATTGAAGTCGTAAAAAGTCTCCTGTTAGCGCAGCATTTTAAGTGTAGCTTCACTTGAATATCTGGATATGAACTCTGGGAACATTACCTGGAAAAGGATGTAACCGGTCTAATTTATGGGTGAGACAACAAGAAGTCTCTGGGTTTAGATAAACTTGAATATGAGCAGACAGAAAGGGAGACCGCCACAAATCATAGGCTTACTAGAGACGGGAGACAATTGGAGGCTTGTGATTTATCAGTGTGCAGCGTTTGAACCAGCTTTTTGACAAAGGCCTTTTCTCCACAAAGAGACAAACCAACCTCATCAATTTGGCTGTCCACTGCAGTCTTTGTTATCAAGGCATGTGAGTTATAAACCAGAGTATGTTGATCAGCATGGGGCTTGTTTTATGCCCCTGTCTGAGTTGAATATGCCACAGCTCGTTTTCCCGAAGGTGGGATTTTCTTTTGTAATGTGTACAGAAAAAAATATATTGATTGATGACCGGGAGGTACTGTAAGGCCAAAAAAAAGGTTGCCTCTAATATGTCACCAAGACAAGAAAGGAATGAATGCCATCTTAACGTCAAATATTCCTCAAACTGAGACGCTTTCATAACTCAGAATGTGGCTTATTGTGTGGTTTATGATGCCTAAAATAATTTTTTTTTAATTGTTGTTTTCCCTCATGAAATGTGTTTCACTAAACCAAGTTTGCTAGGATCAATACTTCACTTCAACACTTGACACAGTCTTTCTTATTCAAAGGGTCTGAACTCAGCTGCATTGAAAGTAGAAGCAGCAGTTTATTCTTTGCAGCTGCCAAATGTAACACATCTGTTAAAATCAAAGATATAAATATAAAAGGGCACTGTGACACTGTGTAGATATCATGTCTCCCCCCTGCTCTTTAATTGTACTCAAACTCTTAAAAAAATGCAATTTGAATAAATTATTGTACAATATGGAAAACACATATCTCTCTTGGAAGAGGCAGCCTGTTTATCCAGGCAACCATCCAGGCTAAAAGCACAAAATAGTAAAATTATGAATGGTAATTTAATCACATAATGGCTCCTACACTCTCCAAAAGTCTAATTCCTTGTGTCTGCTCCTCTGTAAGAAGTATGCAGTGTGAATTTTAATGATGGATATTGAGGACAATTGTTTTATTCCATTTTAGACAACTCTATTCGTGACTGATGGAAAATGATCTTCAGCAGATTCAATATAATAATTCAAAGGAGATATAATGCTTTTGCACATCTCTGAACAATGTTATAAAAGCGTATTAGATTATCTACTTCATAAGAAATATCAGAGTTAAAAAACTCCAGAATGGCTTGTTATCCTTTCTTCCTCTGCTTCACAGTGCACATTTAAGTATTTATCTGCAGAGCTAGATAGTATTCAAAGAGACATTGATAAGATTTTGCGATAGTTTTATAAATATTCTAAAGTTTAATTAATAAATTGAGTCCATCTGTGAGGCTCATAATTCGGCAGCTGCCTGTACAAAAATCAAAATTAACTTTGATGTTAATTACTATTAACAAGTAACTAGTCCCAGGCAAGAGAGTGATTCAGAAAAACTGTGCATGATTGTTGGCAAAGTTTTAGAGTGCAAAATGTAAAGATCCACAGATGGTTATTACAGTTAAAGCTGGGAGAAAGATGGTCCATATGATTATTATATACCGTATATCTCACAATTGTAGCCTGGGCGTTTATTCAAAAAATTATTTTGAATAGAGTTTAAAAGAGACTGGCGGTTATTGGAGACCGGCTTTTATTCCCGTCTCGGAATTGTCGCGGACGTGAGAGGGAAAGAGGACCCAGGCGTGGATTTACTTACTGTGCTCCAAAACGTATTCCAACAGTTCACAAATAATGCAGTTCCCAATTGTGCTCCTCCTTTGCTCCCGAGTGTCTCCTTGTCTGTGGTAGCCCAGTGCACGAGTGGTGCTCCCTGAAACTTCTCTCCAACTGACTCTCCTCGAGAGGAAGTAAAAGACCAGAAAATCTTAGTTAGCAGGTTCGCTAGCCGACAGTTCCAGTTCAGTGTAATAATTGCTGCATCCAACTTAAATGCCGCTGGTCGTAGATGACGACTGATTGGAAACAGCTGGTCGAGTGATGAGAGGTGGGAGGACCGACAACTGCACCTAGGGTTTTTTTTTTGAGTGACGTTCCAGTCACACTCCATACCAGTTGGTGGCGGTAATGCACCATTCAGTTGTTTGCTAACCGCCAATAAAATTTAAAAAGAAGAAGAAGAAGAAGACAGTGCAGGGACTTCCGGGTCAAAAGTCGCCTGGCTACTATTGGAGATTGGTGTCTATTTGTTGTGACATGTTTTCAAACCAGCGTTTATTAGAGACAGGCTATTATTGGAAGATATACATTACACAACCTTTAATCGCAGGTCAGTGACAAGAGGAATGTTTCCTGCATTTAAAACACAAACCTGACCTCCACATCCTTTCTTTCAGCCTCTTACAAGTAGCACACAGTAAGTGACAATTTGCTAAGCTCAGCCCTTTTAATTACTGCCCTTATCCCTGTCAGTCTTTCTATTCTTGCACAGCAGAAAACAGGGATTTTTAATTCCTTTGCAGTTTTTAAGCAGTTTAGACTTACTACTAAGCGGGGAAATATTGTACTTTTTTTTGTAACTGCAAACTTTGGGGTTAGTCTTTCATGTAAACGGATTGGTTCTTATATAGACTTTTCTACTCTACATGAGCGCTCAAAGCGCTTTATACAGCTTGCCTCATTCACTTATTCAGACCCACTCATACAAGACATAGAAATAGACATAGACTTTATTTAATCCCACACTGAGGAAATTCACTTGTTACAGCAGACATAAGGAACAGGAAGAAAAAGCAAATTAGAGCTACCGTATATCTTCCAATTGTAGCTGCAGCATTTATTCAAAAAAGTATCCGGCCGGCCCGGCGTTTAAAAGAGACTGGCGGTTGTTGGAGACCGGCTCTTATTCCCTTCTCAGAAGTGAGAGGGAAAGCGGACCCAGGCGCGTTTTTTACACTGAGGTGAAAAGACAGTGTGTTTACTTACAGTGCTCCAAAACGTATTCCAACAGTTCACAAATTGTGCTCCACCTTTGCTCCCGAGTGTCTCCTCCGAATGACAGCAACATCAGGAAGAAGGAACACGAGAAGCTTGAGAAATACCAAGTGTTCAAAGAAGAGCTGGAGAAGATGTGGAGGGTAAAGGTAACAGTGGTCCCAGTGGTAATCGGAGCACTCGATACGGTGACTCCCAAGCTAGGAGAGTGGCTCCAGCAGATACCAGGAACAACATCGGAGATCTCTGTCCAGAAGACCGCAGTCCTAGGAACAGCAAAAATACTGCGCAGGACCCTCAAGCTCCCAGGCCTCTGGTAGAGGACCCGAGCTTGAAGAATAGACCGCCCACAGGGGGCGAGTGGGGAATTTTTTATATATATAAA